>BRDA01014591.1:16937-33701 GCA_036984385.1 Crenuchus spilurus | reverse complement strand
AAAGAAATTTGATTAATTTTATTACTTCTGTTCTTACCGGTCTTAGTTTGGTGTTGGTGCTAATTGACTTGCTTTTCCACATCTTTGTCAATTTGACCATCACCAACATGCCCATGGCCATTCTTGTCTTCATTATTTTAATTAGTTGAAAGAAATTATTTAAGCGACTGACATAAAAATATGATGCGTCCTGAAATGTCTCTCTATGTGTTCAGAAAGTCTCAAATCTAGAAAATGGTGAGGTTCTTATTTAGATGTAAATCATACCTGAAAGTCACTGGAAAACTGAAAATGTTGCTGAAAAGACTTTTATTTTGTAAATACACAAATTAATATTTTAATGTTAAAATGAGTATTTAGAACAGTTTAGTTCTTTTAATTCATTTTAATTTTAAAAAATCTGGTCTTTCTGCTTTGAAAGTTCATGTTTATTCATAGCGTGTATGATTCTGTAATAATAATAATAAGTTGAACTTGTATAGTGCCTTTCTCAAACCCAAGGACGCTTAACAGGGCAAGAAAAAACAAAACAAAAAAAAAAACAAAACAAAAAAAAAACATAGAGAATGAAAATGTACCGAGAAAAAATAGGTTTTAAGCTGAGTCTTGAAAGAGGATAGAGTGGGGCAGTTTCTGAGTGACTGAGGTAAGGAGTTCCATAGTTTGGGGGCCATGACACTAAAAGATCTGCCTCCAACAGTGACCAATTTGAACTTTGGTACATTTAACTGACCAGAATTAGAGGACCTAAGAGTTCGAGAAGGGCAGTACGGATGCAAGAGCTCAGCTAGGTAGGCTGGAGCTACACCGTGGAGATATTTGTAAGTTAGTAGCAGGAGTTTGGATGCGAAGTGGAACAGGAAGCCAGTGTAGCTGAGAGAGAATCGGGATGATATGAGCTGATTTTTTGGAGCGAGAGATTAACCTGGCAGCAGAGTTTTGGACATACTGAAGTGACTTAATGGAATTGTTAGGAACTGTACTCTGAAACCGTTCGTATGCAAGTCTGTATTAGTGGCATCACATTAATGATCCTTGCAAAAAGATCAGATTTATATGTTAATACAGTTCTGAAAACATCAGATCTAGGTCACATTAAGGTAAAAATCAGACGCCTTGTAATGTTAACATGATTTTCCTGACAGCTACTGAGCTACTTTCCCATTTTACATCTTCCGTTTCTCTGTCTTTTTGAAAATCTGCAAGCAAACAGAGTTCACACAGAGTGCTAATGTGCTTTGATGAGACTACAAGTTATAAAGTCTAGACATATTAAATCATAGTCTGCTCTGACAGCTCAAAACAGGCACGAGAGTCCACATTCAATGTGGGAGAAGTTTCTACTGTGCAGCAGACCGAACTCCAGACATATTGTGCGTGAAATAACCTTGTGGAACCTTGAGTGGTTGTGCTTCAGACCAAACTGTGAGGAACATGTTAAGGTGTCCTAAAATGGCCTTTTATGAGTCATGTAGGCGGGAAAGAGCTGAAGGTGAAGTGCGTTGTTAATGCATAGGACTGCATTCCAGCCATCAGGACTGGAGAAGTGACCACTGCGTATACAGGGCAGATATACTGTAGATGGCTCTCTGAATAGCAGCAATCAGCAAAGAGAGACCATTTCACATCTAGCCTTATAGGAGTTTCACAGTCTGTCAAGTAAGACTTGAAAAAGAAAAAAAAAATAAGTAGCTCTTGTCCCCTGCTGAATTTACATACACTGTATGTATACAGAGAGAAATTTGCTTACTTGCACTATATATGCAGAGACTCTGTGACTTTCTTGTTGTAATTTACTGCTATGTTAATCTTTGAACTATGTTGCCTATCAGTAAAAGGTTGAATCTATGTGAAACATCAGTTGTACCGCTCTGGAAGCAGAGCAGCATCCAGGCAAAAACAGTTTCTACCCAGATGCAGCCAGACTGCTAAACTGCTCAAGCCCACTATTACTGACTGTGCACTCTGTGTAAAAACTATACTGAACACAACTGTTACACACTGTCACCAAGTTTCTGCTGCTCTAATTTAGCACCATCACACCTTAACAACTGCTGCAGTACACTATGCAATATTTTATTTTTATTCATTTACTTTAGTTTCTTTTTATAATGTAAATACTTCAATATTTTTAATTTAAAGTCAAGTTTAATTTTAGTCATCTTAGTTTATTCTCATTTTTAATCATGCTACACACCAAGCTTAGGAAACTATATTTCATTCCATCATGTCACGTGGTTTGAATGACAATAAATCGGAGTCTGAGTCAGTACCTTAAAAACTGTGTTTGGCCTCATGTATATGAACAGCTGGAGGGTTGTACGGTTAGGTATTTTCATATTCAAATAATTACTTCTACTCAATTACTTATTATTAAGAATTGCTTGTTACATGCTGAGTGTAGAGCAAGAAGAGGCAGCAGTGTGATCCAAACAAAAGGTCTTTATTGGTGCATAAATCAACTCAAAACCACTGTGAAGACTAATACACATGGACTACAGAAATGCTCACATTAACTGACAGAGCAATGATTTGATACAAACAAGGGAGCTGACCTGAACAATAATGTGACATCACAAGGAGATAGAGACATGACATAGGACGAACATGAAAGATGAAAACACAGGCACATGCTGTAGCAGGAAAAAACAATGGGCAGATGGGCAAGGCCAGGCGGAGGCGTGGCAATAATAATCAATCTCCAAAAATGAGAATACTGTGAAAAAGCACATTTGTGTTTATAATTTAATTCAAGAAGTAAACTGTCCTATTTTCTATTCATTGCATGTAAGGTGACATCATACAGTTAGTGTTGGTGGCAACAACTACATTGCTCTATGATTGGACAAACATCTGACTTTGGAGCTTTAGGATTTAACTTTAGACTAATAGTTATTCAATAAGAACAAAAAGCCAAATAACATTCACGTTCTTTTGTGAGAGATGCTGGGTGTACTGAGGGTTGCACAGCTGTACTTACATTGTTTTTAGATAAGAAAATGTTTTACAGGAGTATGAGTACAGGCAACTCTACTCACAGTGCAGACATGGACCCCTGAGCTAGCCAATGGCTAGGTTCACCTTAGTTAGTGTACTTTGTATGTTTATAAGTTCAGAATTTCTATCTGTCAGCCATAGGAGATGTGCTTCAGTCACAACATGTTTAAAGACACTCTTATCCAGAAGGACTTACTATTAATCATGTATTAGAGGAAAATGTAACATTGGAAGTCTTTTCCAAGGACTCTTATTTGCACAACATGGTGTGCTTTTCCCAAAGAGGACTGAACCCAGGTCTGTCACGATATTGTTACTTAATACACCATAGTAAAAAACATAGCAGCATTCAGTGTACATATGCTGTGTGGGCAACCCAATCCTCAGTGTACTCTATGGGCACTCAATGTACTCTATATGTACTCTGTTTAACTAAAAAAGAAAAAAAAAAAAAACAGTGAAAGTCATCAATCATTGGCCAGTTTGCTTGCACACAAAAGAAGTGAAACCCATAGACATTCAAATCAAATCAAATTTATTTATAAAGCACTTTTTACAACTGATGTCACAAAGCAGCTTTACAGGGTTAGTAATAATAAACATCAAATCATTAATCCCTAATTCCTGGTGAGCAAGCCAACGGTGACAGTGGCAAGGAAAAACTCCCTCAGAGCTGGAGGAAGAAACCTTGGGAGGAACCAGACTCACATGGGGGACCCATCCTCCTCTGGCCAACTAATTCTAAGTTTGTGATAAATCATAATCATGTGATCTTGTTGTAATGTTCAGATGAACTGATATGGTGACAGTAGTGGGACAGGGATGATGATGACAGCGGTAGCAGTGATAACGGCCAGAAAGTCCATATGAACTCCAATGTGGGCAGTAGAGTAGGGCATCTGGAGCAGGCCACAGTAGTTGGTTGTTGGTGGGCAGCTGATCCAGTGAAGCATCATGGAGAGAATAGTAATCAGTCTTCCCTCAGCCTTGGACTGGACCGATGGGCAATCACTTACTCGGAAAAAACAAAAATGGAATTAGTTCCGTTTGGATTTATAGAGCATGGGGATTATGAGACATTGTGGGCAGTACTTTCTCCACAGTGCATGGGGATCAGTTGGGGGTTAGGTACCTTGCTCCAGGGCACTTTAGTCATATCCTGCCAGGGGATCAAGCTGGTGACCTTTCGGTTACAAAACTGGATCACTAATCAGCAGGCCATGGCTTCCCCAGACAACACAGCTTTGTTTCTGCCAGGTGTCGACCCACTGACCTTTCGCATGTAAGGCAAATGTGATAACCACTACACTACAAAAACATCCTAAAAAACTACAAATGCCAATTGGTAGGATACTGATGAAACATAGAACTGAAAATTAACAAAGGTGAGTCAGCAATAGCACAGACAGCTGGAACAAAGTCCTCTACAGCCACCTTTGTTAAACCATCTGAAGTTCCAGGACAATTTACAAGAAAACATCAAAATTTTTAGATACAGACATAGTCAAGAAACTAATAATGTCTTTACCAACAGCAAACCACATGTTCCATTGTTTCAGTGGTACAAAGCTGGAACATACCACTGGCAGTGGCAACACTCCATTGGCTGAAGCAGTAAGTGAAACTTTCTATCAAGACATCAATTTTCCAAATGTTTGCCACAAACTGCAATAGTAGAATAAATGGTGATGTTTTCAGAAGTCCAGCTGTACTCATTTATGTGCTACACCAAACTTCAGTGAAAGCACACCATGAGAAGCATTAACGTATAATCCAGACCCTCTTTAGAGTAAAATAACAGTTAGAACACCATCACCATGTACATGGTCAGGAAATCCACTTCTATAACTGTAAAACTATCACCATGGCAGTGTTTACACGCTGCTGTCATCAATTCAACTGAGGCATGGAAGTACAGTTTTTAACAATGACATGTAAATCAGCATAAAATGTGGAACCTATTCATGCATTCTCTTGCTCAAAATGCAGTTTCTGGCCATATTATTTACATATTAAATGTATAAAACAGCTGCATTCAGACTATAATTTTACTGGAGAAATTATTGAACAGTAGAAATAGTGATGACATTTACCTTTAAGAGCTTGTTAACAATGAATGAAACTTATGAAACTGACATCATGCTTACTGGTGGCTATTAGCATCCATTCATTGTTTGCAATATTAACATAGATTGTAAGATTGAGCTATTCTTTTAAGTGCACACAGTGGCTGAGAGAGGTAGGCTTATATAGAGTTAGCAAGAGGTGGAGTCTTTGTGACATTAGCCAATCACTAAAGGTGAGCTTGTAAAGCAGTTTTATGCATCAAGAGGAGGCAAGAAGTTCTGCCTTCATTGATTATGCAAGAACATAACATGGCAAGTCAAACAGGACTGGAGCAGTAGTGATCTGAGAGGGTTAAGTGTTTAAAATGAAGGCCAGTCATAACCTTACTTGTTTCATTATAATATGATGAATAAAGCCCTGCTGACCGCCTCTGTCATGTTGCCAGATATCTTCAGTTTCATCTATGCAAAACATCCAGACGGAGGACACACACACACCAACACAGCCAGAGAGAAAGTGTGTCTGTGTGCATGTGTGTGTGAGCAAGAGAGACAGCTAAAGTGACTTAATAATTAATTGAAATATCTGGTTTTATTCAACTGTCTAAAAGGGCAACAATGCACACTGTAAAAAATTGATAGTTCCTTGAAATAAATATGGGCACTAATATAAAATCTTCAGTCATGCCTCTTCAATAATTCACTAAATTTGCATATCATTATCTGCATATCTCATTACCTCTGACTGAGCCCCACTTACATATTCAAAAATATCATTAGACTTATATCCTATTGCATAAATTAGCATAAATAATGGAAGACTTCTGCCTTTAAAGTCGAGGATCCAAAATCGCTTGTGCACTGTGTAGATGAAAAGCTTTTGTGAGTTTAGCCTTGATGAGGTACAACTAAAAACGAGCAAACATATTAAACCCTCAAGAAAAATTCAGTATTTCTTTTTTTGCTTGTATTTTCATAGACAATTCCATGCTATGAATGACAGTTTACTAGTGCATCTCCAAAAAATATCATTAAAATCAAACTGTCATATTTTATATTCCATTAAACTTAAAGTGTCATATTTCAAACCATGCTTTTGTTTTAATGTTGATACTGTTGTCAAATTAAAATATACTCTTACTCAAATTTAAAATATGAAATATTTGAATAATTTGAAATTGTGGATTTCTGATTTTCATGAGCCATAAATCATAATGATCAACAGTAAAACCAAAAAAGGCTTAAAATGTCATGTTATGACGATAAAATTGCAGTTTTCATTTTTGAATTAAATTACGAACAATGAACAATTTTTTACAATATTCAAAATTTTAGCAATTCACTAGTATGCAACACTTTTTTCACATAGACAAAACCAGCTGATGTTATAACCTGTTAATTGTATATTCAATTTAAATGCCATCATATTACTAAAACATAACTAAACATACATCGAAATGGACTGAAGAGAAGAGGAAAATGGAACGCTAAAGCTTGGTTGACATTTTTAAATCTACTGTAGGCTCAGGGTAATAGGTGAAGCATGTCATACCTACCAACCTGACATACACACACACATACACACACACACACACACACACACACACAGCTCTGACAAATCAGACACATCATTAAGGCACTGCAGCTCCTGAATATGTGTGTGTGTGTGTGTGTGTGTGTGTGTGTGTGTGTGTGTGTGTAATAACCCTGCATTGCAGACATTCCTCCTGTTAGCCACATTGGCTGACATATCCTCAGTCCAGTAGGCAGCAACTACTCTAAACACTGTAAGATGTCATTCTGTATGGTAACTATGCACTGTATGTAACTCAAAGCAGTGAAATGTTAATAGTACACAGAGTTGCTAATAGTATAGCCCTTATTGCAACAGGTACATGCTTTCTTTACTCTATTCACTTTTCCCTAGAAAAGAAAGAGAGAGGAGTGATAAAACTGTTAACTGCGCTGTATTCCCAGGCTGTAGTGAGGAATATCCACAAGAGATAATTTAGCATACTTCTAATTGCCTTGTCAGGTTGGGTTGCTTGAGAAGGCAGTGCCATCTAGAGGTGGGTGACAATTTTAAAATGTGGTGCACTGAAGGCATTTTGACTAAAATGAAGAATAACTTGGCTGTTAAAAGACACACACACACACACACACACACACACACACACACACACACACACCCTCTTATGCACACACAAATATGTGCTTCCACCCAAACAGGGATACATATTTGTAAGGATGCTCCATTAACCTGTATAAATGAACATTACTGCACCTACAACTAATTTTAACATGGATCTTAAACCTACCTATAAACCTAGTCCTGTTCTTAATCTAAGCAACTATGACATGTATTCATAAAATTGTGAAGATCCCACAAAAATAAATAAATAAATACAAGGACAAACACATGCATATGCATACCCCCACTTCTGCCCACATAGGGCATAAGGACATACACATGTGTATACACATACACAAGCACGACTGCACACACACACACACACACCCACACACAGATGTTTGTGTACACACACACACACACACACACACACACACACACACACACACACACACATCCTCACACTTGTGTTAGTGTGGTACTCTAACCACTTCCATCTGCTGCCTCTTTATTTATATGATCGTTTGGTGGGCGCAGCAGGCAAAATGGCTTCCACATGCTCCCCAGACTGAACACCAACAACCGCAGGCTTAGAGAGGGGCACCCCTCACCACAGAAATCCCCCTTACTGCACAACACACAACTCAACACTGCTTAGATCAGCGCCACACCTAACATTAGATAAACAACAAGCTGTTAAGACTAAGACCAAGACTATGGATTATTTTCTGTAGACCATAGAATATGGTTTACATAATCTATAGATTTTTTTGTGTATAAAATATTTAGCCATACAGTCTATAAAGTTGTCTGTAGGCTAACGATAATATACTATACACTTCAAAAATGCATATAAACTACATACATTTCTGTAGCTTGTATGTCTAGTCTACAGACTGCTGTCTAGATGATATAAACTATAGAAATGTACGTAGTCTAAACAGTGTATATATAAATGTCTTTAATCTACAGAATATAGTCCTTAGAAACGTAAGTAGCTACATACATTTATATAGTCTATCATCTAGAAAATACAGTCTATAGAAGTGTATGTATTCTACTAGTCTAGACAAAAATCTACAGAATGTTTTTGTAAAATAATGCAGACAAAATTACCTCAAATAAGGTGAAGTATGAAAAATGCAAATATAAAAAAAGTTTCTAGATTTACTTTTTTCTAGATTTTACTTCATTGAAGACAGTATGAACCCAGGTTAGTTCATGTTTGTGTGGTCAACACTATTTAAAAAAGTTGGGATGATGAAGCATTTACCACATTACAATGTTGCCATTCATTCACACAACATGTTTTGGCATAAAAGACATTTTGGTACCAAGGATATGAAGCAATTAAATGTTTCAGGTGTTATTTTGTTCCATTCTTTCTCCAAACGTCTTAATGTGTGCAATAGAATAGGACTGTCATTGCCAATTTTTTGCCATTCCAGTACACTTCTTTCATAGCCATACTGTAATGTGTGCAGCATGTGGTTTTGCATTGTCTTGTTAAAAACTTTGCTGGAAATTATGTCTTGTTCTAAAATTTTAATGCACTTTTCTGCATTAATATTGCCATCACAAAAGTGTAAATTATTTTTCCCATGGCACTGACAGAACCCCATACCATGACATATCCTGGCTTTTGGACTTGTTTTTGATAACAGTCTGGATGGTCCTTCTTATATTTGATCAAGAAAAGAAAACATAACGTCCATTTGTTCCAAAAAAGATCTGGAAAACTGATCCATCTGACCACAGTTTATGCTTCCACTGTGTGATGGTCCATCCCAGATGCCCAGAGAAGTCAACACCACTTCTAGACATGGATAACATAAGGATTTTATTTGAACAGTAAGGTTTTAAGTGACACTACTGTAGTGCTTGACAAGGGTTTGCCAAAGTAATCTCTTGCCCTTGTGTTTATTTCAGCTACTGATGAATGATGGTTTTTGATGCAGTGCCATCTGAGTGATTGGAAATCACGGGTGTCTACAGAATTTTCTGTAGTCGCATGCACTGTCAACTTTGTGATCACTCTTTTGATTCTTTTCTGAATGTCTTAAGTATTATATCTACTGTTTGATATGAATAAATCTGTTGGAAGAGAGTAAATCAAAGCTGATATATTAAGAGGTGAAAATATCAGTACACTGATTTAAGGACTAATCCGATTTTAGCTGAAATTTCATCAAAAGTGCACATTATTATGTGCAAACCTTTATAATTGTCTACGCTACTACTGCTCATAAGCCTACATGATGCCTTGTAAAAATCCTTATTCTGTTAAGCGGCATCTGGCATAAAGGCTACATTTGCTAAATTTGATAAAAATTGGCAAACACAACATTTATGACAGATGCTTATAGGAACATGCCTTTAAAATGGTTTATGCAGGTTTTTGTCAGCTGTTCTAATGAAACTAACATGTTATGTAGCCTTATGAATAGTTCCCTACAGGAAAGTGTTACCAAATATTCTTAAACAGTATATAACTACATTATATTGTAAACACGAATAAACAAAAATGATACATTTTTACCAAATAATCTAATTTGAAACTAGTTCATTTTTGTTATGCTCATCGTGTTGACCATGTTGATTTGTTGCCATATGTTAAGCTTGAATGTGAGAGGACCATTCCAAGTTTCAGATTTAGATTTCCAAGTTACACTGGCATTTTCTTTGGCTTTTCCCAGTGGGAGTTATGAGTTATGAGCTCTAGCTGAATACAGCATAATTTCAGGTGCATTATGATAGCATATTGCGCTTGTGCATACATCTGCCAGTGTGTGCATGTGGTCAAGACACACACAGCATTCAGAAAGATGAATGACCAAACCTCTCAGAATAAAATGAACTGCTTTTGCTACTGTATCTTTTTTTCTATTATACAAGGACACCAAAGAACCAGTGGATGACAATATTTGTTTACTGTTTAAGAGTGGTTCATACATGTGTAATAACACTGGGGCACAGAGGTGGAAAGGTTATGATAGACAACACTGTAAAACATTTCATTCAGGTCACTCCATCACTGAAACACTCACATACACAAACACACACATATGCAGACTAAGGCCACTCTTGGAAAGCTGTGTTGTTGGTTTTGACTCTGTTTACACCTGGTTGTTTCATCAGAGTACTATGTGAATTGCATCCTGATGAGATTTGAATCATTTATACTCAAAAGTTTCTGTGGTTAGTCACTTTGAAACCCAATTGTTATGTGGTGCGTAATATGTAAATCAAGCTCACAACAAACAACTGCCTTTGCTAATGTTTTCTGCATTTTCCTGCTAAGCAAACGACTGGTCCTCAGCCTTTTTGTAAGCATGCTTCCTATTTTTTTATTTTCCATTGGCATTGAATATAAATTCTTTGGAAGTTATTTCCCAAGACCTGTTTTCATATTTCTCCAAATATTGATCCGTTTCTGTTGGTTCGCAGTGTATTCTGCACAGCAGTATCTCTCCAAATGGCTAATAAGCATCTAGTTTTTCCCAAGAACCAACTGTGTGTGTCCGCCATGATTAGCCTCCTTATGGTCATGTATCATGTGTTTTATAACATGCTGTACTGGACAGGGTTTTAGTTGTACTTGGGGTTTCATGGTACTGGCTATACTGGATGAGGTTTTGGCTGTATTCGGCAAGGGTTTGGCTGTGTTACATGGGGTTGCTGTATTTGCTGTGGTTTTGGCTGTATTTAACAGATTTTTACTGTACTATGCGGGGTATTGGTTGTAACAGTTGGAGTTTTGACTTTATGGCAGGGTTTTAGCTACTGGGCAGTTTTGAGTGGCATTTTATTTATACTGCATTGGTGGAGTTTTGGCTTTACTGTCTGTGGTCTATTAGATGGGGTTTGACTGTTTTGGTTGGAATTTTGATTGTACTGAGTGGGGTTTTGGTTGTATTGAGTGTATTGCATTTGATTGCATTGTTGACTATGTTATACAGGGCTTTAGCTGGAATGTGGCTAGAACAAATAGATATACTTACATTACCTTGACATCTAATGCATCTCAGATCACCTTCTGAAGTGATTTGAGCTCATTTTTGTTTTAAGAATGTCTGGTGTGCATATGCCTCTGTATTTTTTGTGGATAACCCCTATCTGGAAATAATCCCGATACTCAACACACAGAGTAAACAGTGGGATACCCCTTATTTTACTGGATTAGAGGAGCTGTATAAAAGTTCCAGGGTGGACATTAGAGCTCCTTCAAAAGTTAATCTTGGCCACAAATTAATTTGTGTCCTTTTTCGAAGGGGAGCTGTAGGTGCAACAACCAACTGGTAGTAAATTAAATATTTAACCTTTTTAAAGAAAAAGTTCTGCAAAAATGTAAACAAAATTCAACCAGACACAAATGTCTTTGATCAGGCAGACATGTTTGGTATCTTCTTTAGACTTCATGCTTTTAATTTAGGCTTCTAGAAGTTGTTAACTACTTTAGCTTTGCTGCTTCTTTAGTGTAAAATAGAGAAGTAAAATGTAGACTTGGCTTTAGATTGGCTGATTGGCTACATTTGGGAAAGCTGTGTAAAATTGACTGATTGTTTTGCTAAACTATTCCTTTAATCTCCATTGCTGTTCAGGGATAACATCCCTCGTATTTGCTGATGGCAGGAAAAGTAAGTTTCAATAGCAATGAGCTGAAAAAGTTAAATACTTGTAAACAAAAATGGCATTAAAAAGAGTCTAACTTCCAAAACAGCATCCAGGAACTGCATTAAGTGTAAGACATACAGATAGTCAGGTGTGCCAATAGAAGCACAAGTTTAAATTCAATAAGGCTGAATGGATAATTATTTTTCTTTTTTCCCTTCATAACATTCTGTTCTTCATGTCTGATCTTTCTGTAAAGCAGCAAAAATACAAAGCAAATGCTTGTCTTTTTGGAACCCTCTATTTCCCCCTTTTGCTCTCTTTCTCTCTTTAGTGAACCGGTGTGGCCTCTGTCTTCCCTCCTGTTGTCACCAGCTGGATCAGACTGCCTGAAGCTGGCCGCCCTGACCCAGTGGCCCAGCTGTAGAAGGTTCTGGAACAGAAAGAGAGGGAGAGTGTGAGAGAGTGTGTGAGAGTGCTAGAAAGTGTGAGAGTGGGGGGCAGAACAAGGTAAGAGAGAGGAAGATGTGGCATGAGCAGGGAGGATGAGAGAGAGAGAGAGAGAGAGAGAGAGAGAGATAATGAGAGTGGGGGTGGTGGAGACAGAGATGGAGATGGTAAAAAGAGAGAGAGAGAGAGAAATACTGAAAGAGAAAGTGTACAAGATAGTGATTATGAGGAGAGAGGAAAAAAAGGAGGAAGGATGAAGAAAATGAAAGAAATGGACAGAGACAGACAGGAGGAGGTAGAAAGAGAAAGCGAATGTATATGAGAGAAAGAGAGAAAAAAGTGTTAAAGAGGGAGAAAAAAAGGTGAAGGGAAAAATACATACATACAGAAAGATGGGATATTGTGAGGAGAGAGAAAAAGGAGACTGGAAAGAAAAAGAGGGAAGGAGGGAGAGTGAGAGAGAAAGAAAGGCAGAGATGGAGGAGACAGAAGAGAGAGAGAGAAAATAGTGAAAAATGCAGAGAGAGGAAGGAGGGGAGGGGGAGAGAGAGGAATTAGCAGATAAAGGAAGAGAGAGAAAGAAATAGAGGAAGAGGCAGAGAGAGAGAGGAGGTAGAGACAGAGAATGATAAGGAAGACGAGGCAGATAGAGGAGGGATAAAGCAATAGAGGAAAATGCAGAGAGAGAGAGGAGGCAGAAAGAGAAAGAGCTGAAAAGGAAGAGAAAGAAGAGGTAGAGAGAAAGAATAAGAAAGAGAAAGACAGGAGGGAGAGAGAGAGACAGAGGAGAGGCAGAGAGAGAAAAAGATGAGAGAGGAAGAGCCGAAAGAGAGAAAGCGTAAGACAACAAGAAGAAAGGGAAAGACACATTATGACATTGTGATCAGAGAGAAAAAGAAGACAGAAAAGAGAAAGAGGGAAGGAGTGAGGGAGAGATCAAATGAGAGAAAGAGAGAATTTGATCAGAAAGATACAGAAGGAGAAAGTGAAGAGAGAATGAGAGGTAGAGAAACAGAATATAAAAAGAGAGAAAGAAAGAAAGAAAGAGTGAGAGGGATTGAGAGAGTGATAGGGTAAAAGAGAGAAAAAAAATGATAGAGGGAATGATATGGAGAGAGAGAAAGAGCAAAAGAGAGGGGGGAGAGAGAGAGAGGCAGGACATACAGGAATAGAGTGCTGTAGAAGATTCTAGAAAGCTGACAGTAAATAAACAGCCGTGCTAAATGTTAAACGTACAGTGCATCAACAGCAGATTGAGAGTGTTTGTATTAATTACCCCCCAGCACCCAGTCTATTTATATTCCTCCATCTCTCATCCTTTCCCTAGTTAATCCCCGGGGGGGTTAGTTTCAGCCAGTCTTCTGCTGGGATTACAAAGTTGCATCAAATCCCCATCTAATCTGCACAGACTGGCAGAGGAGATTTAGCCCCAGCGGTGTGGAGCTGGAGTGTTTAGATGCCACAGTTTCCTCCTAACATACAATACTATTGTAACTGTGCTTAGCTGTGTGAGAGTTTTTACTGAGTCACTTAGAGTTTGTTTGTATATCACAATACACCTTTGCAATACAACTGCAATAAACTTTATCTATTTAATAGTTCTAATTATGTATACAAAGAACTAGCAGTGTAATTAGAAAATGAGGGGCCCCCATGCAAAATAAGCTGATTGCCCTCCCCCACTCCCGTTACAAAATTATCTTAAATTAATTCAAAAAGTTAGTTGTTTGTTTACAGAATTGCTAATGGCATAAGTCTGCTATTATCACAGCTGCCCATGAATTAGGTTTAAAATTGCATAAACAGCAACATAAAGAGATGTGGCAACATAAAGTGGTGTGACTGGCCCTTATTTACATCATATAATGCATCTCCAAATATTAGAATATCATAAAAATGCTCCTTTGTGTTCATAATATAATTCATAAAGGTGATCTATTATATATTTTATATTTATTACATGTCGATACTGTTTGAATATTAATTGACAAACTCAAAGTTAAATATTCTTATAATACGAGATTCTGGATTTTCATTAACTATAAGCCATCGATCAACATTAAAAAGGGCAATAATGTCACTTTACATGTAAGGAATATAAAAACATTATATAAAATATTTTATATATATATATATATATATATACACACATACATACATACATATATATATACATACATACATACATATGTATACATACATACATACATACATACATACATACATATATATATATATATATATATATATATATATATATATTTTTTTTTTTTTTTTTTTTTTTTAAATAATTAAAGTATGAACAACACTGCAATTTTCTCAAAATTATTATTATTTTTAGATGCACTAGTAGGTGCACTTTATAGTTCTACAATTAAAGACTGTAGTCCATCTGTTTCTCTGTGTAGTTTGTTAGCCTCCTTTCAACCCGTCAGACCCCCCACTGGACCACCACAGTGCAGGCATTATTTGGGTGGTTGATCATTCTCAGCACTGAAGTGACACTGATGTGGAGGTGGTGTGTTAGCTTGTACTGCACTGGTATCAGTGGATCAGACACAGCAGAGCTGCTGGAGATTTTAAACCACTGTCCACTCTGTTAGACACACCTACTTAGTTGTTCCAGCTAGTAGATGCAAAGTCAAAGACAGTAGCTCATCTGTGGCTGCACAGTTTGTGTTAGTCATTGTCTAGTCCTTCACTTGTGGTCACAGCTCTCAGTCCAGCACTGAATCTGTGTAATCTCCAGCAGCTCTGCTGTGCTGATCTATTCTTATCAGTGCAGCACACACTAACACACCACCACCACATCAGTGTTAACAATGATCCACCACCCAAATACTACCTGCTCTGTGGTGGTGCTGTGGGTCTTCTGACCACTGAAGAACAGGATGAAAGGAGGATAATAAAGTACACAGAGAGACAGATGGACTACAGTCTGTAATTGTAGAACTATAAAGTGCACCTGTATGATAAGTGGAGCTAAAAGGACACTCATTGTAGATACAAGGAGGTAGTACGAATGTTATGGTTAATTTTATTTACTCACTATTAGCCTATTACAATATAAAGTCTCAAGGAACATTTCCCTGTAAGGACATGTGATCTTGGTGAAAAGTAGTTTGAATCCTTTGTACTGAAACGGAACTTTTTCTACACTGAGAACATCTGACCACAGGCTTTCAAAAACCACAATCATGTTAAATCTATTTCGGTAAGATCTACTGTCATTTGCAGATTAACCTTGACAGCTGTTTTCCCTTCTGTCAGCCTTAACCGGTGCCACGTTCACTGGAAGAACATTACTGCCATCTTCTGGCAAACAAGTGCAATTTCACCTCTTCAGCCAATCAATGAGGTTATTTCTCTTTATTCTAATTTGGCCAACATATAATTTCATAAAGACCAAATGAAACACCAAATGTGCAGCTTACAGCCATTCTTACTTGAGTGATTATTCAACTCTGCTGCTCTCTGCCAGGCTGTGAGAGATGTACTTACTCGGCTATGTACTCCAGCGGTGTCCAGCTGCTGAAGTCTGCATCAGGCATGAATTTCCTGTTCATCGGCGTATCCAAGGTAACCCTGGAAGATGACGTCATAATGTTGTTATCTGGGAAAGGCTCTGGAAGAGCGGAGAAGCCTTAGGCAGACCAGCCTGCCCTTTCAAAGCTGCGTCCAATACGTGCAGCTGACGCAAAGACTCGAATGTGTTTGAGCACACTGACAAGAATACAAATGCCTCTTCACAGGCCAGAGAAAAAGCAATCAATCAAGTCATGTGTTGAGAAGAATATAGAACAAAATATAGCATAAGATGAATATGTAAAGCAATAGTAGATTGTAGTCTGCAGACATGCACATTATGTCCAAATGTTTGTGGACATAATGCACACACAGCTTGTCTAGTCCCATAAGACTAGTACTGCCAATAGAATATGTCCCTCTGGAGCAGATAAATATGAACCTACTTGTAACATGCTTAATACCAGACATAGGGGGTTTATGTGCCCCCAGCATTGAGCTGTGGAGCAGTGAAACTGTGTTCTCCAGAATGATGGTGCTCCATCCAGTAATGATGAGTTGGGCAGTTCGGCATGAAGTGTGGGGGGGGGGGTCATCCAACACCCTGACCTCACTATAACTCTTCTTACTGAATGCAATCTGCTCAAAAATCTAGTAGAAAGCCTTCTATGGACAATAGAGGCAGTTACTGCAACAAAAGCAACTCCAACTCTTTCTTAACATCCATGATTTTGGAAGAGACAATGAATGAACAGGTGTCTGAAAACTTTTGTTCATATAGTATGTGATGATTTTCCTTATGGAGCCTTATTCACAATGCTAACTGTTAAGATCCAGTTTTCATTACATTTGAAATTACAGTTATTACATTACACTACATTAACAAACACTACAGAAAAATTACAGAGAACAACAGAAGTGATTCAGCACCTTAAGCATATCCTGTTTGATAAAAATAGACTTTAAAACTTACAAAATTAGACA
>BRDA01014591.1:4334-16837 GCA_036984385.1 Crenuchus spilurus | reverse complement strand
AGAGACAGAGATAGAGACAGAGATAGAGAGAGAGAGAGAGAGAGCGAGAGAGTGAGAGAGAGAGAGAGATTGAGAGAGTGAGAGAGAGCGAGAGAGAGAGTGAGAGAGAGAGAGAGAGCGAGAGAGCAGGAGAGAGCGAGAGAGAGATGGTCCAAATGATCAATTAAAAATGATCACAGTCCAGAGAAGAAACCTCATACATTATACATCCCAATGTTGGTGGACACTTTTCTAATAAAAGCATTCAGCTACATTAAGCCGCACCCATTGCGACATAGATGTACAAATGCAAACATAGATGTACAAATGCACACACAGCTTGTTTAGTCCCTGTAGAGAAATGCAGCCAAACAGCAGCCAAACATAAACCTATGCCAGGTGTGGGCTACAGGGTTTTAAAGCACCCTAGCATTGAGATGTGGAACAGAGCAATGCTGTTCTCTGGGATGATGGTGCTCCATCCAAAACCTTTTTTGATGAGTAGGAGATGAGGTGGGGTGGTGATCATCCAATGCCCTGACCTCACTAATGATCTGGTCAATGAATGTAAACAAATCCTCACAGTAATGCTTCAAAATCTAGTAAAAAGCATTTCCTGGACAGTAACAGTGTTACTGCAACAATAGGTTTTAACCCCCTTGATTTCTGAAAGAAGAAGAAAAAAAAGAATGAGTAGGTGTCTCAATTTTGCCCATGTAGTGTATATGCAAGCTATGTTAAATATAGAGATTTGCTCTTTTTTAGGTTTCACTGGTGCTATAAAAGTAAATATATCTTAATATGCACAACACTGTTATCTATGCATGTGTTTGCAAAAGCAGCTGAATTGCTAAAAACAGTATGAATCATCCTGAACCCCCTATTTAATTTGTTTGTCTCTTGCTCAATTTGCATAGATAACAGTGTCATACTATGACGTATACCAAATAAGCAAAGACCTTTTGATATTACTTCACAACTCAATGTGATTTGAGGCAATGAGTCGGTGTACAATTTCTGTGTTGCGAATTAAAGCCTCCAATACAAGTTAGCAAAACTAAAAAGAGAAAGGAACGAAAAATCCAAAAGAGGTCTCTTTAATATCTCAGTAGTGTCTCCTAAATAATAATGAGATCAGGGGGAAAGAGACTTAATTTCAAGTCTCCTGCTGCTCTGATGTTCTTCCTGAGACAAAAAGACGTGTAATCTCACGTCTCACATGGAGTTTTAGTGGAGATCTCTTGAAAGTCTCATATTGTGCTCAGATTACCAAAATAATATCACTCATGCTTAGATAATTTTAATAGCTCAACCATTTCTAATCTAAGCTGAATATGTTACTGAATATGCATTTGGGGGAAGCCATGGCCTAGTGGTAAGGACCTGGTCTTGTGACCAGAAGGTCGCCGGTTCAATGACAGGACATGACTGAAGTGCCCTTGAGCAAGGCACCTAACCCCCTAACTGTTCCCCGGGCACTGGTGGATAAGGGCTGCCCACCGCTTCGGGCACAAATTCTCACAGCCTAGTGTCTTCACTAGTGAAACACACACACACTGCACAAATGGGTTAAATGTGGAGGTCAAATTATGTTGTGTGAAAATCACATTGGCATATTGGTTCATCTTAATCTTAATTACTATTTCTATCTGTCCTAGTAGAAGTATTTCATGTCTCATGCTAATGAATTATACGATTTGTCCTGGTCTTTGTTTATGTGTCACTGGCCCTTTAAGTTTTAGTCCTGTCTAGCCCCGCCCCTGATTGTTCTCACCTGATCCTGATTTCCTATTGTGTATTTATTCCCTCTGTGATCTTGTCCTGGTTGCTAGTCCTCTGTTTTGTGTCTCTAGTTTGATGGTGTCTCAATCTGTGTATGCTTATGTTACTTTGGCATTTCTTTATTAAACTGCACTTTTAGTCCTGCGCCTGTGTCCTCCTTCCCAGCGAGTGTGACATTAAGGAGAATTTCAGGAAGAGCAACATTTAAACAAAGTAAAATTCCTCCAGACAGCAAACATGTCTAACCTGGTTGACTACATTTTGGCTAAAGGGGAAAACTCTAATTGTGTTTTCACCAAACTACAGTGAGGAAAATGAGTATTTGAACACCCTGCAAATTTGCAAGTTCTCCCACTTAGAAATCATGGAGGGGTCTGAAATTTTCATCTTAGGTGCATGTCCACTGTGAGAGACATAATCTAAAAGAAAAAATCCAGAAATCACAATGTATGATTTTTTAATAATTTATTTGTGTGTTACTGCTGCAAATAAGTATTTGAACACCTGTGAAAATCAATGTTAATATTTGGTACAGTAGCCTTTACAGAGGTCAAATGTTTCCTCTAGTTGTTCACCAGGTTTGCACACACTGCAGCAGGGATTGTGGCCCATTCTTCCAAACAGATCTTCTCCAGATCAGTCAGGTTTCTGGGCTGTTGCTGAGAAACATGGAGTTTGAGCTCCCTCCAAAGATTTTCTATAGGGTTTAGGTCTGGAGACTGGCTAGGCCACTCCAGAACATTGATATGCTTCTTACGGAGTCACTCCTTGGTTATCCTGGCTGTGTGCTTTGGGCCATTGTCATGTTGGAAGACCCAGCCATGACCCATCTTCAATGCTCTAACTGAGGGAAGGAGGTTGTTCCCCAAAATCTCACAATACATGGCCCCGGTCATCCTCTCCTTAATAGAGTGCAGTCGTCCTGTCACATGTGCAGAAAAACACCCCCAAAACATGAGGCTTCCACCCCCATGCTTCACAGTAGGGATGGTGTTTTTGGGGTAGTACTCATCATTCGTCCTCCAAACACGGCGAGTGGAATTAAGACCAAAAAGTTCTATTTTGGTCTCATCTGACCAGAGCACTTTCTCACATGACTCCTCTGGATCATCCAAATGGTCATGGGCAAACTTAAGATGGGCCTGGGCTAGTGCTGATTTAAGCAGGGGAACCTTCCTTGCCATGCATGACTTTAAACAATGACGTCTTGGTGTATTAGCCACAGTAACCTTGGAAACAGTGGTGCCAGCTCTCTTCAGGTCATTGACCAGCTCCTCCCGTGTAGTTCTGGGTTGATTCCTCACCTTTCTTAGGATCATTGATACACCATGAGGTGAGATCTTGCATGGAGCCCCAGTCAGAGGGAGATTGACAGTCATGTTTAGCTTCTTCCATTTTCTAATAATTGCTCCAACAGTTGATCTTTTTTCACCAAGCTGCTTGGCAATTGCCCCATAGCCCTTTTCAGCCTTGAGAAGGTTTACAATCTTGTCTCTGGTGTCTTTGGACAGCTCTTTGGTCTTAGCCATGTTAGTAGTTGGGAGTCTTACTGATTGTGTGGGGTGGGCAGGTGTCTTTATGCAGCTATCGACCTCAAATAGGTGCTTCTAATTTACAATAATAAGTGGAGTTGAGGTGGACTTTTTTGAGGGCCAGAATGTTTGCTGATTGGCAAGTGTTCAAATACTTATTTGCAGCAGTAACACAGAAATACATTTTTAAAAAATCATACATTGTGATTTCTGGATTTTTTCTTTTAGATTATGTCTCTCACAGTGGAGATGAACATTTCAGACCCCTCCATGATTTCTAAGTGGGAGAACTTGCAAATTCACAGGGTGTTCAAATACTTATTTTCCTCATTGTATGTCTATAAGGCTGTATGAGGCTAAACCATTAATCAAACAGCAGCTAAACAGAATGATGCCTCACCACCAACATCTGGTGTCTTGATGTTTAGTCAAAAACATGGTGTAGTAAATGATGTAAAAATAATTTTAAAATAACCACCCACATACTCCCCTACCCATACACACACCTGACCTTTACAACCACTACTCTAGCCGGCAGAAACGTCCTGCCATAAACTGTGATAAGAGATTAGAACTGAACTCTATCTAGCATACTTAACCCTATAACCTTCTCTGTTCATCATTAATAGTGCTCCTCATTTGGGTTCTACACAGATTACACCAAATAGACTTGAATTCAACCATATAGTTTTACAAAATTTACATTTAAGGCATTTAGCAACACTTACAAGTGCTTAGCTGTTTACCAAATAAGCTAGTCAGTGTAGGATAGAATTCAGGAGATAACATAAGCTTAGATGCTGTCAAATACAAAAGTCAGTATGAATGCCTAGATACACAATACTCATTCATATAAAATATTAACTTGAGTGTACACAATGCAGATTTAAACATTAAACTTTAGATGCAGCAAGATTTTTAAAATTCATAATTAAATGATAGTGCCAAATCACAAAACAAGAATATTTTGAAAATATACTGATTTCAGTAGTGTTCATATTTTGGGTTTTGATTCAATTTGTCTGATGCTAATTATGTAAAACTGCTTTGTGACAGCGTCACTTGTAAAAAAGTGCTATATAAATACATTTTAATTGATTGTTCGTAATTCAATTCTAAACTTTATTTTATTTCTAAACTAAAATTTAAAACAAAAAAGACATTTAAAACATGTAACTTTATGTATGGTTAATATAAAATTTGACAGATTAACTTTTTGAATTAAATTAGAAACACAAATGAGAATTTTTGATTTGCCACTGAATTACTGAAAACTGTGAATAGTAAAGTATTTGTGATATAGTCCTCATTCAACTTCCCTCCCAGCCTCTACTTGTTCAGGCATCTGGAATCAATAATCAACATCCAGCATCTTTACAAGGGTAAAAAATGTCTTCTTTAAAGAACCAGGCTGTTTTCTCCAGCACCACACTAAATGACAGACATGCCAAAACCACTTATGGTGAAACAGCCAATGAGAACGAGGGGTGGTGTAGCTTTCTGTAGCGGCTTTGCCCTGCAGATCTTCCTGTGAAGATCCTGAGCTGCTTCATTTGATTTTGACCTTAGGTTTTAAACCCAGGATAAAAGTGGGTCAAAGTGCACTCACATGCTCTGCCACTCAGGCTATGGCTTAAATGATCAAAAAGATAGACAAGCTCACCGTGAACTTTCAAAGGGATGTTTGACTTCAGTTTAATCAGGCATTTACCTGCCTCGACATGGGATGAAAACTGAGATTATGTTCTCTGGAGTGAATAAAACCAGTTCATAAAAGGTCACATTATCTACCATACTAACTACAAATTACTATTTTTAAAGGAATAATCCAGAATGTTTCAACCCATTCTCTATCAACTGGATCTGTAGTATCTATAGGTCAATTCATTTCAACAGGATCCTGATTAATTAAGCTCTATTGGGACTGGTTTAGTTTATCAGGTGGACAACTGTAATGAAACATTTTGAAACTAGTGCATCCAGACTGCATCGTGCATTTTAAAGAATCTGATATTGTGATCATATACACTACCACTCAAAAGTTTGGGATCACACATTAAACTGAACATCTGTGACAACCTGGAATTTTATTTCTGTGTTTTTGTTTTGATTTGATGATAAAATCCACAAATTCTGCTGCATCAGATACTCAAACGTTTATGTTAGAAGAGTGAGGTAGGACACAGTCATGTCCAGTGATGTCTCACAGACAATGTGTTAAACTTCTGGTGGAGATTAAACAGCTGTAGTAAAGTTTCTAAACTCTTCTAAACTCACCATCAACAACTTGTGAACTAAACACAGTGACGCTGTCCTACCTCACCTTTCTACCATAGAAGACTAAGTATCTGGAGCAGCAGCATCCATGGACTTTATTAGAGTCTAGAAAAATAAATAAATAATAATAATAATAATAATAATAATAATAATAATAGGGCCCTTCTAATATAAAAGTATAGATTGTCATGGAAAATCCTGGGTGATCCCAAACTTTTGAGCGGTAGTGTAATCATACATTAGTTATTGTCTTATCTACTTATTAATTATTCCCTTTTATCATTATGCCTTTACATCACAGTTTCAGTATAAATAATTTACATGATATTTTTCGCAATAATGTATAAGCATAAATGTTCATTGATGGATATCAGCAAATGTCCATCTTCCAGATTAATAAATGTTCAAATAAGATTACTAAGACAGTTAATACTTAGGCACCTTTGCTTAAACTACATGTTCTTGTAAGTAACTGGCACACACCACCTGCATCCTGTGCCATTGGCCACAGAAATTCCCCAATCTCATTGGTGCAGTGTGCATAATGTGCTTTCCATTACTGCAGTGCCAGTTTGATTCCTGGTCATGACAACTGTGTTTTTACACCATGTATTAGTTGCTGTTATAGTATCTACATTTTGAGTTCAAACCAATTGCTTCAAGCTCTGGGTTTTTCCCAAAATGTGGCAATCCAGGGAGTCTTCCACTGTACCTTCCACCTGGACTAATGGCTGCTTGGATCTTTGAGAAATACCACAACATAAAATGTGGCCGGTGCAAAAGTTATTACAGAATAAATGTTGATAGTTAAATTCAGAAAATAAATATAAACTGGGCACTGTTTACTTTCAATTAGAAGAACAAAAAAAGTGTAATATATGCAGCGGTGCAGACTGTATTATGGCTACTGATGCTGAATCACACTATCATGAACCTCTAAGTTATACACTATAACCATTCAACTACACCTCCTGCTTCTCTGCATCAAACAGTCTGCAGTTCAGCTGCTGGTGCGTGACTGGCATAGACTTCTGATCCATGCTGTGGTGAGATCTGACAGGCCTGTCAGAAACGTTTGGCAGTTTTTCATGCCTTCATGTGTCTTTGAAGAGGACATATCAAATTCTCTAAATGGTGATTCCCTCCATGTCCTATCAAAGCTACTGCACAGAGCCGGAGGGCATTCCCCGTCTCCATCACTGTCTGGTGGGTGCGTGGGCAGACAGCGAGCTTAAAACTGGAGAGGCACAAAAACTTCAGACCAGAGTCCACATGGGCTACACAAAAATGCTGAGTCATGTCTCCTCCCAGTTAAACAACCAATCAGAGTGGCTGTTTTACGGCAGTGTGCTGATGAGGAGGTTTTAGGTAGACTCTGGGGTGCATGAGCTATTGTTCTTATGGCATCACATGACGTCCACTCTAATCTGGCTCTTTATGGGCACATGAATAAGATTTCAGGGCACTGAATTAAACAGAAGTCTAAATTACAGTGAGTATTAGGGATTGCACAATATACAGTATTGTTTGTTAATGATTACTGTGATATTTAGGAAATAAAAGTAAAAAAAAAATGCTATGCACATAATAATCATTCATGTTCTTTTCAATGTACAATTGCATTTCTCTGATCAATCAAATGTTTAATTAAAATACTCAGACAATCAATACCCACATAGCATAAATATGCATTTTAAGTAAAGGATAATAGTCATCAAGGTGTCCGGTCATATGAGATTAATGGAGTCAAAAACTATACAGCTCAAAGCTGAGTCCATATATCCCACTTATACCCCAATTCCAAGAGATTAGACATCTTTGTGTATTATGTATAGAAATAAAACATTTAAAAAAATGTATTAAAAACAACATTTATCTCAAAATCCATTGATGTAAATCTGTTATTGGCTGTTGTTACCAGCCAGCAGGAAAACAACACTGGTTATAATTACCATTCTACTAACTCTGGTTAGTAGAGTATACTGTATACAGAATATTGATTTTTTTTTTTTTTGCACACGTGCTTCATAGGCACCTCATTATACAGAGTTAATATCCAATCATAAAAGAAACATAACATGGTAACAGCCCTTGAGGTGTGCAATTACATAAAATTTACAGATGTTAATGTCCTCTGCTAAGCCCATTAATTTTGTATAATAAGACACTTCGTTATCCTACTTATACCCCACTTGCCACACAGTTTTGCGATTTAAATACACAAAGAAAACTTGAAGAATAATCTGAAAAGTCAACATGTTTGTGGTAGTATAATACTTTGTCATGCATAATGTTGGGCAGGCTAGCCTAGACGACTTGGTTGTTGTGATCACCACTCATAATTTTTTCTTAGAATCAACAAGAATCTTCTTGTACTTCACAATCACAAATATGTAGCACTTTTAGTGCAGCGTGGCAGCTGAAATTAGAACATTTATATGTAAATGACTAATAATACTATTGCTGAACAAATGCAGTAATTAAGTCTCAGAATTTGGAAAGTCAGATTAAATTATCTATACACACCTTCCATCTCTTGCATTAGCTTTAGTGCCCCAGCATAAGCAAAGTGCTTCAATGACTGCCATATAACATGGATTAAAAAAATACTATGCCCCTATGAATGCCAACTGCTGATTGAGAATGGAATCAAATGGAAAAATGTCAATGTAATAGAAGCAGGAGAGAATTTTTTGTACTTTCCCTCAAATAAGATAAGGGCTATGGATGTGTGGAATCTAATATGGACACCCTATACAAACCATTGAGAGGGTTTTGGCTACCTAATGCTGAGACTGCAAAACTGTTCATGAATCACGTCTCTTTCCTGCATAAAAACCTATTTCAGTGCCTATGGGTGAAAAGACGTGTAGCAGTTTTGACAATGAAATTAATTCAAGCTGGCACTGATCAAGAGCCCCATGATGTATTGCACTAAATTAATTCACTCTTTCTTGGCTCAAAGTAGTCTCCTGTGTCTGTCTATTGGAGCTGTATGCAATACATGGCGACACTCCAAAGTCTATGAAATGTCAATGTCTCAATAAAAGCCTGACTAAGTTCATTGTTGACTATTATACTTACACTCGTCAGCCATAAGATTAAAACATTGAAGATCATTTTACCTACAATTCTTGTCCATTTTATCAGCTCTTCATACCATATGGGTGCACTTTATAGTTCTACAATCAGACTGTAGTATATTTGTACACTGTTTTTACTTAGCAGCTCTGCTGTGCCTGACCCACTCGTCACTCAACACACACTAACATGTGACCACCACGTCATTGTCACTGCAGTGCTGAGAATGATCCACCACACAAATAATACCTGATCTGTGGTGGTTCTGTGGACCACTGAAGAATAGGGTAAAACAAGGCAAACAAAGTATACAGAGAAACAGATGGACTACAGTCTCTAATTGTAGAACTGTAAAGTGCACCTATATGGTCAGTGGAGCTAATATCAGTATTAAACACCACGATAAATATCCTAACTATCTTCTAAAATGGTTGTTTTTAATGTGTTTTTATTTGCCTATACTCTAATAATAAGTAAGGAAAACTCAACCTTTCCTTTTTATCTAATTACTGTACAAAAAAGCTGTTATTAGTTTAAACAATATCAAATAATTGTGATCAGGCGATTATGTAAAAATTGCAGTCAGACTAAGGCCAAGTAAAAAAAAAGAATTGGTGATCATCCCCGCCCGACCCTCTAAAAAGCCCCCGACCTTTTTTTTTTTTTATACACAAAAAAACGCGCCAAACACCCTAGTCTGGCCTAGAATCCAAGCGGGGGATTTTCCCCTGACGAAATTTTGCTGCATCCGCGCTTCCAGTGCTAGATTCTTATTGGCTTTTTCTAACTGGTTCTGTCATCTTGTGAGGCTGTAATGAGCTCACAACCAATTTGTTGATGGATGCATTTGTCAGATTAAATAGTTTTTATTTATAGATATTTCTGTTGTAGTCCTTCTGCCATCTTTCGTGTCTTCTGGTGAGATGTTCCGTACTTCAGTTGAATATGTAAATCACTCGAGAAGAACATGATCTATGTTTAACATGGTTTATTTAAGTTTTCAACATCTTTTTAATATTCGCTACATACTGTAGCGTCGGAGAAGAGAATAAAAAAAAAGGATGAGACATTTGCTTACTTACTGCTCTTTTAGTAAAAAGGAAAGTGCAGTAGCAAACGCTCACTGCTTTACAACATGAAAGTACGACCAGACTAAATGGACTAAGACACACATTAACGGTAACTTAACTAAAACACTAAAAATAACTCAGAGACTAGACTACAACTAACAATCATTACACATACAAAAATCCGCTCTTAAAGACCCCAAATAATTACAAAATAGACCCCATAAACACACAAGAGAACTTTATGCAAATACCGTATGACACCCAGCCATCTGATTGGCCGACACCCCCAAGAGCCGCCACAATACTTTTCTACCATCAATCAAAAAAAAAAAAACAAAAAACAAAAACAAAAAAAAACACCTCCCCCCCGACCCAAAATTTTGGTGAAAAAGGATGATCACCAATTTTTTTTTTTACTTGGCCTAATGTTAATAGCCTACATTGTTTGGCAGATTATTTATTATCATTATTATTAAGTATTTATTGAAAACTAAAGTAGTAATGTAGTATTTTGTCATTATTTTTTAAAAGATCTGGGTTTTATAGCAACTACATACAGCCATTGTGGAAACAATTCTAACACATGATAGGGAGACATGTATTGCTATATAACCAAATAATATGCCATTATATGCCAGATAACCAAAATGAAGATCTCTTATTTTGGACACATTATGATAAGAACCTGTTCACTATGCTGGAACAGCTGAAGTTATAAGCGGAAGAGGGCCAGCAACAAGATGGATGGATACAATCAGAAGAAACATGAACAAGCCATTAATCAAGTGATGACCCAAACAGAAGACAGGATATTCTGGAAGAACACTATACTTATGGTCACCAGAAGTCAGAATCAAGATGATGGCACTTAATAATAATAAAAATAGCAATAATAATAATAATAATAATAATAAATTAAAACTATGATGTATCTAGCACACCTGGAGTTCCGGCTAGTGATGCTTTTGCTCCAGACAGGGTGAGCAGGCCGCCAGGCTTCAGATGCTGAGATGCCAAGTGACTGGAAATGGTAGAAGTCCATACACTCTGTTTCCACATCAAATCACTGTTTTTATACAGGTCTACAAAGACAGAGAGGGGGTGGTTAGAGAACATCCCACGGGCTAAAGGCACCAAGCATGTGCAAGTGTATATTCACAGTGTTATTTAAGCTGAAATAGTCCATCTGTTCTTAAAGACCTTTTGAGCCACAGTTGCCCCCGGCCCATCCTCCTGCCACGCACAAAATGGCATCAACCTTCTGGTCCCCCAGCAACTGAGCAACATCCAAAGTCACCTATGGCAAGACACATCTGACAAAACTCAGACTGGCCTGCAGCAATACTGACAATTCATTATATTTTCATTTAAACAACAGGACACATTGTACTGAACACAAATAAAAGTCAACGGAATGCAAAAACATGAGAGAGGAAGGACAAATTTATTTTCATGGATTTTATTATCCATAGCTCGTCTTGCAACCACTCTCATTATAATGCTGTGAATGATGTTGACAGCAGACACAATAGGACAGATAATGAAAAAGATTGCCTTTAAGACACAAATTTGATGTCAATACAAGGCAGGAAATTGCACTGGCAGGCAGGCTTGTTTTTTCTCCACCTATATTCTGACAAGCCATGCCTCTTTGCTTGGATTGGCTATCAATATAACGCCTCCTGCTATGACTGGTTAATTTTTCTAGTGGTGGGCAGAATAGCCTAAAGCCAACTGACAGTATTGGACTATTTGTTCAATGTAAATAAGACAAATGTAAAATCAGTATTTGCCCTAAAATGTATCATATTGACTGTAGAACTATACTTGCAACATAACAATAAATACATAATTCCCAGCATTACAAAAAAGTCTATTCGTCTGTCTATTTTAATCTTCACAATGGTAAACTCAGAAGTATAGTAGTCCATAATGTGCATGAAACCCATAAAAGAGAAACTACACTAAAGGACTGAAACAGAGCAAAAAAAAAAGAAGATTCATGTTTATATAAATTTAGTTGTAAGGACATGTACCTTCAGTGAATATACTATAAAATGTCCAGCCTAATCTCTAGACATGAATACCACTTAAAACACATGGAATGTAATCAGGAATGGTAAAAAGCCATCAAATAAATTAATGTTGCTTGATTTTATTGCAAATAAAGTCAGCCAACAGCAATGTGAAATTTACCATCAAATTAGGGATGTAATGATACCAGAATTTTGATATTGATACTTGATAGTGTAGTATGAATATGAATGATACTTGCTACCAAATTGCTATTGGCTGTTAATTAGAAAATTTAGTAGTCTTTAATAGCAAACTTTTTTTATTTTGCAACTAACTTTTCAGTTCTTTTGTAATTTAATCTCAATAATTCATACAGAACTCTTCAGCAAAATGCAGAAAAAAACAAAAATACAAATTCAGACAGTTTATTTGTTTAACGTACAGTTTAATGTTTGATTGTACTGAAAGCTAGAATATAGAAATGTTTGCAAAATCTGTGTACTGAAAGTAGCAAGTTTCAGTGCAATCTAAGAGGACATAAATGACATATTTGCAAAAATGCTCTAAATGTCAATGTCTTCATTTGGAAGAAATGTCAGTAATTTATATAAAAACATGTTCATTTACCTCAAATAACAATTACCTGCAGTGGTTTCATATTTGGCAGTGTTGTAAATCTAGTAATTATGGCTGCTGGTCTAAATGTTGTGACGGTTTATACTTTGGTGACGTCCATTAACAATAAACTCCATTTACTTGTACAAAA
>BRDA01014590.1:105028-127335 GCA_036984385.1 Crenuchus spilurus | reverse complement strand
TTATGCAGCTAACGACCTCAAACAGGTGCTTCTAATTTAGAATAATAAGTGGAGTGGAGGTGGACCTTTTAGAGGCGGACTAACAGGTCTTTGAGAGCCAGAATGTTTGCTGATTGGCAGGTGTTCAAATACTTACATTTGCAGCAGTAACACACAAATAAGTTATTAAAAAATCATACATTGTGATTTGTGGATTTTTTCTTTTAGATTATGTCTCTCACCGTGGACATGCACCTAAGATGGAAATTTCAGACCCCTCCATTTTATTTATTTAGTGAAATCTTTATTTAACCAGAAATTATCCCATTGAGATTAAAAACCTCTTTTTTCAAAGGAGTCCTGGCCAAAATGGCAGCAGCAAACACAAAATACAATTAGATAAATACACAGTTAAAACACATTATGAGAAACAAGTGCAAATTGTACAGTTATCCTCACTAACTTTTAGTTGTGATTTAAAAGCGCTCAGAGAAATTAATTCAGTTAGTTTCCAGTCTTTCTGCAACAAGTTCCATGCAATAGGTGCAGCATAAACAAATTCCCTTTTACCTAATTCTGTTCGAGCAAAAGGGACAGAAAGCAACACACACTCCTGCGAATGAGATTCAGTATTTCTCTGTGTAATTAAATTACAAATATATGAAGGCAGCAGTCCTAAATAAATGTCCTTATAAATGAAAGTATAAAAATGACTATTCCTTCTAGTTGCCAGAGCAGGCTACCCTATGCGATTGTACAATTCACAGTGGTGAGTAAATATCTTACAGATTGTAATAAATCTCAAGGCAGCATGATAAACAGTATCAATCTTTCGAAGACATTGAACAGGAGCATTCATGTACAAGAGATCCCCATAATCCAACACTGATAAAAATGTCGCAGCAACAAGTCACTTTTCTACAGTAAAAGAAAAACACAACCTATTTTGATAATAAAAACTTAATTTTAACCTCAACTTCTTCACAAGATTTTCAATATGTGGCTTAAAAGAAAGTGAGTCATCAATTAAGGCGCCTAAATATTTATACAAATGAACCACCTATATTTCACGGCCCTCAAGAGTGGAAACAGTAGGAACCAGTTGAGGCAACTTTTTGCAGTTGGAAAACAGCATAAGCTTAGTTTTATCAGCATTGAGAACAAGCTTCAAGTGAATTAAATAGTGGTGAATAGCTACAAAAGCCTTCTGCAATTATTCGACAGCCTGAACAAGAGTTGTTCCTCAACAATAAATAACTGTGTCATTAGCATAGAGATGTACATTTGCAACAGAAACATTTAAACCCAAATCATTAATATAAATAATAAATAACAGGGGCCCAATAAAGAACCCTGTGGTACCCCTTTATAAACAGTAACAAATTCAGAGCACAGACCATCATATTTAATGCATTGGGACCTATTACTAAGATAATTTGAAAACCAGGCAACTGCATGTTCTGAAAATCCCAAGTGACTCAATCTAAACTTCAAAATGTTGTGTCAAACACTTTTGACAAGTCAATAAAAAGAGATGCACAGTGTTGTCTTTTATCAAGTGCAACAGTTATGTCATTACTACCTTCATTGCTGCTGTGATAGTGCTATGTTTTTGTCTAAAGCCAGATTGATGCTTTGAATGAATGTCATAAAAACTGCTTCACTTGCTCACTAACAAGAGCTTCGAGAATTTTGGCCAAAATTGGGAGATTGGATATGGGTCTATAATTTGTCAGGATTGCAGAGTCACCCCCTTTTATTAGTGGGAAGACAAAAGCTGATTTTCATAGAGATGGTATTTCATTTCTTTCCAAAGTAAGATTATAAAGAATTGTAAGAGGCTCCGCAGCCAATTTAAAAAAATAAGGATCTATCAAATCAGGGCCAAAGGGTTTTCTGTGATCTAATGTTTTAAGGGTTTTATTAACTTTCTGCACAGAAAAAGGTAAAAAATTAAAAAGATCTCCAGTGTAAGTTGGAGAATTTGTGCAGACAAATTGGGAATGAACTTGGATAACTTAAATATTTTTCCTCAAAATCCAGCAGTTTCAGATCACTATCTAATCTCTTATGAGCTACATCTTAATCACAATATATGCAGATCTCCACGGTATTGCATGAAACGTTCAATAACATCAGATTCAGCCCAACAATTTGTAGAAAACCTCCCAGACTTATCAACTCCCATTTACTGTTCATTAAGCTCAATGGATTTAGAAAGACTGACTGACCGTGTAGGAAATACCATTCGTTCAACACTAGACATTGTAGCACCTCTTAAATATAAAAAGACAAGACAGAAAAAGCTTGCCTAATGGTACAATGATCAGACTCGCACTTTAAAGCAAGTAGTTTGGAAATTAGAGAGGAAATGGTGGTCAACTAAACTAGAAATATTCCACTGTGCCTGGAAAAACAGCTTTACTGAGTTTAAAAAAGCCCTCAATAAAGTACGTTCAGAATATCTGGCATTCCTGATTGAAACCAATAAAAACAATCCTAGAGTACTTTTCAGTATGATTTCTAAGCTTACAAAAAAATCACGCAGACACTGAAACTCTGATTCCAGCTAATCTTACTAGTGACACCTTTATGGACTTCTTCACTAATAAAATAGAAAACATTAGACAAAAAAACTACATCTGTAGCCTTAAACCCAAGCTGTCTGCTATCAGACTTAGATGAAATAGAACAAAACACAGCTTTGAAAGACAGGCTGGACGTTTTTAATCCAATAACACAACTAGATCTGGAGAAAATTATTGCTTCATCATTGTACAACTTGCAGACTTGATGCTATTTCTTCAAAATTACTTAAAGAAACACTCTCAGTTACAATTAAACCTATTTTAACAAAAATAAACTCGTCCCTTAACTTAGGACACGTACCCAAAGTTTTTAAACTAGCAGTTATTAAACATTTGATCAAGAAATCAAATTTAGACCCTAATATATTGTCCAATTATAGACCTATTTCTAACTTACCATTCATGTCTAAAATTTTGGAAAAAGTTGTGCCCCAACAGCTTTGCTCATATTTGCATTAAAAACCAATTTATGAAAAGTTCCAATCTGGATTTAGACCCCATCATAGCACTGAGACAGCTCTTATTAAGATAACAAATGATCTTCTTCTTGCCTCTGATCAAGGCTGTGTATCCTTATTAGTTTTACTTGATCTAAGTGCAGCTTTTGATACAATAGACCACAATATTCTACTAAAAAGACTAGAGAACATGGTTGGAATCACAGGAACAGCCCTAAAGTGGTTTAAATCTTATCTAACAGAACATTACCAGTTTGTAAATGTTAATGATGTATCGTCCAACAGTACAAAAGTGAGATTCCACAAGGATCTATCTTAGGACCTCTATTATTCATACTTTATATGATTCCATTAGGCCACGTTATAACTAAACATAATATTAGTTTTCACTGTTATGCAGATGATACACAACTTTATATATCAGCTAAACCTGATGACAGGATTAGATTAAAGAAAATGGAGGACTGTGTAAAAGACGTGAAATGCTGGATGTCATATAACTTCCTTCTCTTAAATAGTGACAAAACAGAGGTCCTTCTTCTGGGCCCAAAGACCATGAAAAATAAATTATCAGGCTTAAGTTTAAATCTGGATAACTTCACTGTTACACCTGACTCAGTAGCAAAAAATCTTGGTGTCATAATTTACTCTGATTTATCATTTGACCAACACATAACTAAAACTACCAGAACAGCTTTTCTATATCTCCGTAATATTTCCAAGTTAAGAAATGCCTTATCCCTACAGGATGCAGAAAAATTGGTACATGCGTTCATTACTTCTAGGTTAGATACACTATTATCAGGATACTCAAGCAGGAACTTAAATAAACTTCAATTAGTTCAAAATGCAGCAGCCAGGGATCTTACTAAAACCAGAAAATTTGACCATATTAGCCTAGTTTTATCAGCACTACACTGGCTTCCAGTTAAATACCGAATCGAATATAAAATTATTTTATTGACGTATAAAGCCCTATCAATCAATCAATCAATCAATCAAAATGTATTTATATAGCGCTTTTTACAATGGACATTGTCACAAAGCAGCTTTACATAATCAGTATCAGACATTTTGATTCTAAGCCCAATGTGAGCAAGCCGAGGCAACAGTGGCAAGGAAAAACTCCCTCAAGGCTGGAGGAAGAAACCTACATGGTCTTGCCCCTGAGTATTTACAAAACCTTATTTTCAATTATGAACCATCTTGTTTACTTAGATCACAGGGTGCTGGCTTCTTGATAGTTCCCAGAATTCAGAAATCATCAGCAGGGGGAAGAGTCTTCTCTTATATGGCCCCTCATCTTTGGAATAACCTCCTAGACAATGTTTGGGACTCAGTCACAGTCTCAACCTTTAAGACTAGGCTGAAAACATATCTGTTTAGTTTAGCTTTTGGTAATTAATACTTTACATTATAGAAAGGTTGTAGATCCAGGGATTTACTGATATAGGGATTTATAGTGAACTGAGATGCTGGGGCTGTCATACCGCTGCTCACGTGATCACTCAGGTTTATTGACGGTGAGCAGAGGGATGGCAGTGTCTCTGGGAGCTCCCATGCCTGTTTACCTTCTGGCTCTCTCTTTTTAGGTAGGCTGTTCTAGATAGTTCTGCCAAAGTCAATAGCCACACTCTGATATGTCTCATAATCCTTGTGCTATATAAATCCAAACAGAACTAATTCCATTTTTGTCTCTTTCCGAGTGAGTGGTTGCCCACCGGTCCGGACCAAGGCTGATGGAAGACTGATTACTATTCTCTGCATGATGCTTCCCTGGATCAGCTGCCCACCAACAACCAACTACTGTGGCCTGCTCCAGATGTCCTACTCTACTGCCCACTTTGGAATTCATATGGACTTTCTGGCCGTTATCATTGCTACCACTATCATCATTCCTGTCCCACTACTGTCACCATATCAGTTCACCTGAACATTACAACAACATCACATGGTTTATCATGAACTTAGAATTAGTAGACCAGAGGAGGATGGGTCCCCCATGTAAGTCTGGTTCCTCCCAAGGTTTCTTCCTTCAGTTCTGAGGGAGTTTTTCCTTGCCACTGTCGCCATTGGCTTGCTCACCGGGGATTAGGGATTAATGATGTGATGTCTGTTATTACTAACCCTGTAAAGCTGCTTTGTGACATCAGTTGTAAAAAGCGCTTTATAAATAAATTTGATTGATTGATTGATTATATGTGTATCTGTATATTTTTTTCATATCCTGCACTCACAGTACATAAAACCGGTCTTTGCACTCTCCATTCACTCTGTATATACATTTGTATAAATTTCTATAATTGCAACATCTAATTTTACGAATTTATTAATTATACACATTGTAAAGACAGCATTTCTTACCACAGTTACTTTGTGCACTTGACTTGTAATGGTGTATTTTGTAGTTCTGGTTAGATGTGAACTGCATTTTTTACATGCTGCCTGTGCTCTGCGCAGTGACAGTGAAGCTGAATGTAATCCAGTGTAATCTATCCGTTCTGATCAGGTATTAGAGAGTGTTTGGAAAAACAGTAGAAGTAAAGGCTCGCGCAGGAGTTCAGGGACTCGGTTGCTTGCGCGAGCACGGCGCCCCTCGGCTGTGCGGACACGCGCACAATCCGCGCCTCGCCGAATATTCTAGACAAATGCTCAGTGTGGCTTCCGGCAGGTCGCTAGGTATGTGTCTGTGCTGCTCATTCATTCCCGAGTTGAAAAGGTGAAGTGAACCTTCGTTCGTGATGCTGACTCTCACGCCTCACGTATTCTGGGCTCAACGGCACGGTGAAATTTACCTGCGAGTGGAGATAAGCGACGCGAAGGTCAGTAAACACCCCGGCCCTCTGCACACTTTAGAGCTGTTTAGCTAGCCTGCGTTAGCCATCGTTTAGATAACTGGCTAACTAGCTCAGGTTTGGTGTTTTACCTGCAGCTAGACACTAGTAACCAATAATGAGGTTACTTTGTATTATGTGTATTATGTGTATTTCAGCAGACACTGTTAGCTATGCAGGTGTTAATTTGAATTTGTTGATTCTTTTTGCAGTCAGCTAGCTATGCTAGCTAACTATTTACATTTTAGCAGGATTGATCTAAGATGCTAAGCTAAGATGCTTTTCACCCATTAGTATTGGAACAAGTGTACGTACAGTGCATAACAGTTGTTAGTCTAGTTGTCAGAGGCCAGAAAAACAAAAAAAGTATTATTGCTAGTTATCTAACAGAGAACTAGAGACCAAAGTCCTTATTAACTCAGCTATTAAAACTAGTGCCGTTTCTGGCTATTTTTGTCTTTTGGGTGATCAAAATGGTTGATTGGAAGGCATATCTACTGATGCATTGTGACTACAGGACTAGAACTTGCTCTTCCTGGACCACTAGCCATCTGGTCCAGTTACTGTTCCAGGTCATGATTAATTTACAAGCATTATCAGGTATTGGATGAGAACAAGGTTTGCATACAGGGTTATGTTTCTCTAAAAGACTTACTCCCTTCCCTCTTTCTAAGTCTTTGCACACTTGCTTGTTACTCTTCTAAGCATTTTGTGTTGCCTACCTATGTAGCCATGGCAGTCTCTCAGACAGTAGTGCTATTGTTCTTCCACAGAACAGCTGCAACAAGTAACGCAATGTACTGTAAATTCAGGCTGAATGCAAATGAAGACAGTTTGTTTTGAGACCAGTATTGCTAGGTAACTATCTTGGCTTATTCATACGTCATTTGAGTAAGGCACAAACTGTTTTTTCGTTATATTAAGCAAAGTAAATTCTCTAAAGCAATGCAGTTTACTGGATTTAAGTGTGGTTGGAATTGCACTATTCATCTAAAACCTCATCCGCCCATTAAAAAGCTGCTTTTGTACAGTAGCACAGTACTGATTTGTGTACGCTTCTGCATATTTAAAATGGGAGTTACAAAATGCAAAGTTGGTTGACAGACCTCACACATTGTGCTGATTGTTTAATTTTCAGAACCTTGACATTACTGTACAAGAAAATGTCCTCAGCTTTAAAGGTGGGTTATTTTCCATCTTCTGTAATTACCCAATTAAGACGTAATTGCTCTTCAGCAGTCTCGCTAATTTTTGCCTGTGTTCTTTCAAGGCCAAGGTCATGGAGCTAAAGGAGAAAATGAATATGAATTCAGCTTGGAGTTTTTAAAACCAGTGAAATCTGAGGTAGGATCTGATCATTGTGTGTCTGTCTTTTAATTTATGTGAAACTCTTTTATTAGAAAAAGAAGATAACTTTTTTTAGTAAATATCTGAAAATATTTTTACAATATATTAAAACAGGAAAGTCATTTGCAAATGGTGTACAAATTAGCAGAAACAAATTGTAAAATGTTATTGTTTTTGCAAAGGCTTCCACATTTTTTCTTTTCTTATATATATGTCATGTCATACGCCATATAGCCTATTATTGTATATTATATTGGCTTAATATGCAGTTCTTGATTATCAGTTTTTGAGCTTTATCAAACAGCCTTTATATTACATCTATACATCACATTTTGGTGGACTTGAGTGCCTAGCTATTTCTCATCTGTCAGAAGATATTGGCTGCTTTATATTACATTAGAAATGCACTCTAAAGCCTTATTATAAAGCCTTTTTAATTGGAGGTGTAATACCATGTTACTACAGGACATAAAATTTTACCCAATTCACACAGATAAGAAATCTCTGCATAAATGACTGACTTTTGAGTGATGACTCTATTGAAGCATTGCAGTCACCTGTAAAAAATGTGTGTAATGCGTGGAGTACAGTGTGTCCACCAACCAAAAATATTCAGCCAACAGCTTCCTGTGACCACTAATAAGGTATTTGAGGATAAAAAAACAATTGTAAAATTCTAGCTTGAAAACGAGCAGGCTGTAAGTTCATAACACATGTAGACTATAGACTGTGTTACACAATAAATAATAAAGTCTTCTGGATTCCGGATCTACAATGTACAACTCCAGAGGTTTGCCACAGACATACCATGTAGAAATAAACTAATCACCTCTTTGAGTGCTTCTATAATTGAGAGAAAAGTACATGGAAAAAAACTTGTTTTCATAAGAAAAATTGAGTAAGGCACAAACTGTTTCAGAATATTCACTTTTTTTGTAACAATGTGTATTTATGACTGTAGTAACTTCAAGCAGATGGCACTGAATAAGGATGACTGGGCTATAAATACCTGTGGGGTGTGAGACAGGATTCATAGACTGAAAAGAGATGACATAGTGAAGTGATTGTCTCCTTCAATGATTGGCAAAAGCAGATGTTAATGATTGGCAAAAGAGATTGATTGCATTTGGGTCTGCTGAAGGCCATGGTGTGAAGGAAGTAGCTGAATTTGTAATTGTATTGCAGCGTACGGTCATACGGATCTTCCAGCTGTGGCAAAAATGCCAGTATACAGGAAATTCTCATCAGAATTGTGGTTTGAAAGACGGAACTGACAGACAGGGACCAGTGTTGAGTTTCATGGCTTGTGAAAAATATTCACTTCTTCACACTATGGCCTTTGACATGCCCGAATGCAATCACTCCTTTTTTGCCAATGATTAATATTTATTTCATAGCCCATTTTCTATACATTGAATGACACATTCACTGCACTGTACCACCTCTTCTCAATCTATGAATCCTGTTGCACACCCTGCAGGTATTTATAGCCCAATCATCTTCATGCAACACCATCTGCAAGAGTCTGAAGTTACTACCACCTAAAAGGTGACAATTTTTTTGTCTGAGGAGCTTATAAGTTGAGGTTATTTTTATGGCTCATTTTAAGAAGGTAAAAGGTACCAGAAACTTTACTGAGCCAGTACATGAAAATGACTGACATGGTGCATTCTGACAGGACTAAAATCACTGAGAAATATTTACATTACTCCCCATATAAAATAATCCCATGCAAATAGGGCTTTAATAAATTCTACTTTTTGAGTAAATTATAGATATTTGTCATAAAATTGGAGATCGATTTGTAAGGTATGCATGTGTTTTTCATATTTTTTTTATTTTAGATAAAACATAAATCCACTCAAAGGCAGGTGAACATCACTGTAAAAAAGCAGCAGCACCGTTGGTGGGATCGGCTCACGATGCAGGAGAAGAAGCCTGTCTTTTTGGCATCCGACTTTGACCGCTGGCTGGATGAGTCTGATGCTGAGATGGAGCTGAAAGAAAAGGTTGGGGGATATAGTGAATCAGAATGATTAGAGTAGTTGAAAGGAAAAAAATAATTTATTTTTCCACAAGTTTGTAAGGGGATGTTTGGACTCACTAACTGTTTTGTTTGTTTGGACAGGAAGAGAAAATAAATAAATTGAGCATTGAGTCAAGGATTCCAAAAGACCGTAAGTGAGCTGTCAAATCTCCACTTCAGAGCATAAAAGATTTACATGTGAAAGGTAAGAATAGAGACATCTGTATATCAAATGCTCTGTTTTCTCCACAGCTTACCTTGGGTTGAAAAAGGGATATCTTTTTATGTACAACCTGGTTCAGTTCTTAGGCTTCTCTTGGATCTTTGTCAATATGACTGTGCGTCTTTTCATACTTGGGCAAGGTAAGAGTTCCTTTTAAATGCTTCACTGACTGTTCATTACACAGACTCTAACACATTCATAACTTTTAATATCCTTTTGCCAAAATTCCTTGTTAGTACAGATAGAGCAAAGTTGTATTTTAAAAGGCCTTTAGGGACAGTATACACTTGTCCAATTTTTACAGATGCTATTAATGGAATGGCTCAAGTTTTGTAGTTGTTTTTAATGTGATTTGTGTTGTTTTCTTTCTCTTTTTATTGTAATAGATTCTTTTTATGATACATTTCACACCATTGCCGATGTAATGTACTTCTGTCAGATGCTGGCAGTTATCGAGATTATCAATCCTGCACTGGGGTTGGTTAAGACTGGAGTGGTGCCTGCCTTTATACAGGTGAGACTATTGATCTTGGAGTAACTGTGTTTGCCTAAAATTTCACTTGCAGTTATTGTTGTATATTCCTTACAAATGTTGGATTTAGTACAAATTATTTTTAATTCTTTCTTTTTAAACTTCTAAAAGGTGATGGGGAGGAACTTTATCCTTTTTGTCATCTTTGGTAGTTTAGAAGAGATGCAGAACAAACCAGTTGTTTTCTTTGTCTTCTATCTGTGGAGTGGCATTGAGATATTCAGGTGAGCTAAATCTAAACAGTCTAGTCTGCTTGTGGTAAGTATTTATTTATGAAGCAACTGCATTTTAAACAGTGTGGCTATTGCTTTTAAGGAAGTTAAAATGAGGAAACATTGTGGTTTTGAATTCAACTGAAGCAGATCTCATAGTCTCAATCACACGTGAGGTCTGTCTATCTGCAGGACATCTTCAGATCCTACACTGAAGTGTACTAATACTTCTCCAAAAAATAGAATATTATGTGAGATTATGAGATCACCAATTTGTGACCATAATTTAAAAAAAATGTAAACTGTCATATATTCATTACATGTAACGTGACACATTTCAAGCCTTTTTTGTTTTAAAGTGGACATATACCCCTTCTTAGTAGGTCTATACAAAACATGTTCATAAAGTTCTTTGCACAATTTCACTTTCACATAGAGTTCACCAGCTCTATTCTTGCCAGTTTGAGTTCCTTTCTGAATAAGGGCTCTGTCACTTTTATGCAAAATACGTCCTAGCAACAGTGCTTATGCTGAGGGTTTACTACATGTGAAAATGACAGATTCACTATCCAATCGTATGTTCGACCCTGTGTTGGAGCCAGAACAAGAGAAGGAGCCACCTGCACAGACACCTTCATGAATGCCCCCCCCCCCAATCTATGCACAGCACTTGTAAAATCAGCAGACCAAAATGGTGGGGTTTGACCATGAGGGGTGGTGCCAGGTTAGTTCTATGCAAATTTCTTTATTTTGATGTTATAAGGCAGCCATTGAAATAATTTATAGAAGCACATGATTCCTGGCACCAGAATCTTTCAAATGACTCGCAGAAAGCAGATGGGTGTGTTTTTTTCACACTTGGTGTTTATAGGAGCAGTAGAAAAAAAGGTGTAAAACGCAAAAAGTGAGCTTTGTATAATATGTCCCCTTTAATGTTTAGTAATACCATTTAGTTATTTACTTAAATGAAAATATTCTAAGAATTTGAGATGGCAGTGAAACTTTGAAATGTCACTTTACATGTAATGAATATAAACGGACTGTTTACCTTTTTAAAATGAAATTGACACTTGACATTAATTTGTTTTGTTGACAAAAGTGCACAATTTGATCTGCATTTAATCTGTCCAGAGAAACTCACACAAACACACACTAGTGAACATTAAGGGGCAGTGAGCACATGTACAGTGGGGAAAAATAAGTATTTCATACACTGCTGATTTTGCAAGTTTTTGCACCTACAAAGAATGGAGGTCTGTAATTTTTATCATAGGTACACTTCAACTGTGAGAGACAGAATAAAAATTTTTAAATCACATTATTTTTAAATAATTAATTTGCATTTTATTGCATTAAATAAGTATTTGATACAATAGAAAAACAGAACTTAATATTTGATACAGAAACCTTTTGTTTGCAATTACTGAGGTCAGACATTTTACTGTAGTTCTTGACCAAGTTTGCACACACTGCAGCAGGGATTTTGGCCCACTCCTCAATACAGATCTTCTCCAGATCTTTCAGGTTTTGGGGCAGGTTTTGGGGCTGCATATGGGCAACATTGAGTTTTAGCTCCCTCCGAAGATTTTCTACTGAGTTCAGGTCTGGAGACTGGCTATTTCACTTCAGGACCAGAATGCTTCTTATGAACCCACTCCTTAGTTGCCCTGACTGTGTTTTGGGTCATTGTCATGCTGAAAGACCGAGCTACAACCCATCTTCAATGCTCTTACTGAGGGAAGGAGGTTGTTGGCCAAAATCTCGCAATACATGACCCCATCCATCCTCTCCTTCTATGTAGCTCTGGGCTGACTCCTGTTCTTTCTCAGAGTCATCCTTACCCCACGAGGCGAGATCTTCCATGGAGCCCCAGACCAAAGAAGGTTGACAGTTAACTTGTGTTTCTTCCATTTTCTAATAATTGTGCCAACAATTGTTGCCTACTCACAAAGCTGCTTGTTTATTGTCCTGTAGCCCATCCCAGCCTTGTGCAGGTCTACAATTTTATCCCTGTTGTGCTTAAACAGCTTTTTGGTCTTGGCCATGGTTGAGAGGTTGGAGTGTGATGGATTGTGTGTGTGGACAGGTGTCTTTTCTACAGGTAATGATTTCAAACAGGTGCAATTAATACAAGTAATTAGTTCAGAATAGGAGGGCTTCTTAAAGAAAACTAACAGGTCTGTGAGAGCCAGAACTCTTGCTGCTTGGTAGATGATCAAATACTTATTTTATGCAAATTAATACTTTAAAAATCATACAATGTGATTTTCTGGATTATTTTTTAGATTGTCTGTCACAGTGAAGAGTACTTGCGATTAAAAACTACAGACCTCTACATTCTTTCAAAATCAGCAGTTTATAAAATACTTATTTTCCCCACTGTTCCTGAAGCAGTGGGCAGCCCCTCTCCATGGCACCCAGGGAGCAGTTGAAGTTTAAGTGACTTGCTCAAGGGCACTTCAGAAATGTCAGGGGATCAGACCTTCTGGTCACAAGACTGGCTCCTTAATCACAATGCCACAGCATGTGACACTGTAGAGCAACATTTTACTGTTTCTTCTTGTGTGAATTTGTAATTCATAAAACATATCTAAAGTACTTGTGAGGACTAAGTAGTATTAGTATTATTAAATTATTAAAATATTCTTAGACATTATTGAAATGATTTAGGTTTTGTATTTAATTGATGCATTAATCTTTGTCATTGCATACCTTAGATATCCCTTCTACATGTTGGCCTGCATTGACACTGAATGGAAAGCATTAACTTGGCTCCGGTATACAATTTGGATGCCTCTGTACCCACTTGGTGTGCTGGCTGAAGGTAGGTACAGTAGTATGTAAAATCCCTTTTTCAGTTTACCATATGTTAACAATCACAAGATCAGATTGTGTAAACCTTCATTTCGGTCATTTCCATTAGCTGTTGCTGTTATCCAGTCTGTCCCCATCTTTGATGAGACTAAACTCTTAAGTATCCGCCTGCCAGAAGCCCTGGGCTCCTCCCTCAGCTTCTCTTACATCCTGCAGCTTTACCTACTGCTCATGGTCCTGGGTGAGTCTCTGGGCCTATTTCAGTATTTATTTATTTTTTAATGTGATGGGTGAGCCACACACCATTCATTCTGGTCCCTACTCCTTTAGCCTCATTTTGTCCATGCTCATGTGGAGGGTTAGGGTATGCAATATGCATTGATATGCAATATCAAATGCATATTAAGATGGATGAAGACAAGTGTAATAGTTATTTCATAAAATCATGCAATCTGTAATATTAACTTTATCCCCTAATTTGGTACATGTAGCCATTCAAGCATTGATTTAAAAATAAAATACACAATTTACTTTGTTCATTAAATGATTTATGAAGTTCTCCTACAGAAACTGACATTTATGTCCCAAATAATATTTCACTATGTAAGATGGCCTTGGGGAACGCCTCAAGGAAAAATGTTGAGGTGAACTTCACAAGTACATATGAAAATGATTGACCTCTTCTTTTTGAAATATTGCAGGGTTTCTATAAACAAGCTGTTTTTGTTAGCACCTGTAATGTAATTGTACAATTTTGTTGGATAAATTGCAGGACTGTTCTTAAATTTCCGGCACCTCTACAAGCAGAGGAGGAGACGGTTCCGCACAAAGAAGAGAAAAGCCAACTGAGATGTCTTCCGTAGTTCAACTTCCATAGCTCATCTTGCCTTCACATCCTACAGTACTGATGTTGTCATTCTCCTTCTGCTCCATCACGGAGGAGTCATAAAAAAGAGCAATCCGTCCTTTCTTTGTAGAAATCAAATTAAGTGCATTTACTGTTAATTCTTAAGTTCAATCGGTCCATGGCCAAGCTTCCGCACTATACAAATAATAAATTAAAGGAAAATACTTTTTGTATTCAATAATACAGACCACAGAGTATTTTTACATGTAAATTTTGTCATTCCTGTCATAAGGCTGTTGGGGTGGGCATTAAAGTAGAGGAGTAATCTTTTGAGTCATTCCCTGGGATGAATTTTAGTGTGGTTATTTCTGCTGAGCATACCAGGCAAACCTGGAGACTTAAGAACCTCAGGGACAGCAACATTTTAAAACACAGTACGAAATCCCACAGGAGGGGTAATTTTCTGCTGTTATATAGAGAGCAGACATGTGGTACAGCCTGTTGAAAGATACATGCTTGCTTACGGTTATGTTTCAAATAAAGATGTCAAAGTAACAGACTGCCTTACGTTATTGACTGCAATCATCCATTAACTACATTACAAACCTGAAATATTTATTTATTTTGGTCATTGGTAGAAAAAGCTATGTACACAAAAAGCCACGACCTCACAGGAAACCAATTCTTTGACCTCATCCTATTTTCACAGGAAGTAGTCTTTAAAAATGCATCAGAACTTGGTTCACATGTTGAAGTTCCTTATGTATTTCTCAGACTTGTGAATGTGGCTTTTAGAAATGCCTCAAATGTCCAGTGAGTTTATTAGCTACTTTTTCAGTGCAGAAGGTAAATGGAAAATGAAACCAGTTTCCAGGGGTACACTGAAAACCTTTCACCCTCCCTGCCCTACATGCGTTCAGCCACACCTCCTGAGAAGTCAGTGAGTAAGGGGGTGATATTCTGTTCAAATGCAGCAAATTGTGAATCTCCAGTACTGGCCAGTTTGAGTTGCTGAGCAGCATGTGACAGCTGGAAGGCAGCATCTGGATGGGCAGAGTCAGGTAGTAGAGTGCACTCCCTCTCTAGCAGCTCAGCCACACCTTTCAACAGTTCCCAGAAACCAAAGGCCAATGCAGCCTTCCGCAGGCGATTTAGCTCCTTTATTTAACACACACAAACAAAGTAAATGACAAGAGTCTTGACATCTCTATAAGCTTACAAAACGCATGTAGAACGTTTACCTTGTAGAAAGTTTGTGTCTTCTCTGGGAGTTTTCTTGCATTTCGGAGGATTTTCTGCACATCTGTCTGCAATCAGAAGAAGTTTATCATTTTCTTGCAAAATTGCCTAATTCCAGCCTGGTTTTGAGTTTCTCTGAATACTTTATATCAGAGATCATGTGATGAGTCAGGTTAACTACCTGCAGTCCACTTGCTTTGATCCAAACAGTGACATTTTGGGCATAGCTGCGTTTGTTTTTAGGTTGGACAGGGAAAGGGCTTTTGCTGTCATCTTCTCCATAGGGATTCTCCAGAGAATCTTTATTAAAAAATAAAATACAATTATTATAACATTATAGATCAGTATATTTTTCTATTTGAAAGAGCTCCAGTGACTACCTCAATGGAATTACATGTGATAATATAAAATAAAGGCAACTTTCTACTTCGAACTGTATTCTACCTGAAATAGGTCCTAGCTGAGAGATTTTCCCCAGCCAGGGAAGAGGTTCTGGACCAGGCTCAAAAAGTGACATCATCAAATTTGACTTCTTCTTACTATCTGCCTGGGAGTAAAGCATCCCATACCAGTCAGGTCTGAGAGAAGAAGCTTAAAGTTAGAGACAGATTTTGTAATTACGAACTTATGTATTAAATCATTTGTAATTCTTTGTCATTGCCATTGGTGATACAAGTGTATCTATGATAGTATGTGCTACTGTTGCTCACAACATTCTTTATGCTCTCTAACAGAACATGGTGTCCGTACAGGGCTTGATTTTCTGGTTCTAGAGTGTCTTACCCCAGCTGCACAAGTGCAACCATGCCCTCCACTTTCAGACTGCCATGTAGAAGAACACAGAAATTTGGGCTCTTTCCTGCCATCTGATTTGCTGAGGTCTCCTCTTCCATGTCATCAGTAGTCCCTGCTCCAACCTCATCTGCTTCTGACATCAAAAAAGGCAAGAATGTTCACTTTATCACTAAAAGTGATATCATTTTATCACTTGTTTTATCACTAAAGCAATGAAACATATAAACAAATACACTGAAGAGAGGAAAAGCAACCTTTGTTAACAGCTATTGGAAGGACAAGGTGCCTGGACAAGACTGGAGGACTGGCAATGTCTCCAATCTCAATGAAACCCAGTATCTCCAACTCTGAAACAAAAAAACACTTTTATATTCACTATATTCACAGCAATTGTGTGTGCAGGACCTCTACATAAGCAACTGAATTGTATCACCCATTACATTTTATTTAGACCTTGACAAGAGGCATTGGGCTTATTTAATGCAAATACTGCAGCATACAATAATAAAGCCTAGACATGGTTTTGTGTAAAAATCCTAGTAGAGCAGCAGTTTTTGAAAATCTCTGACCAGCCTGTCTAGAACCACCAAATATGCCACATTCACATGACTCACCTTTCATCCCGTTCTGATGCTCAATTTGAACTTCAGCATGTCATCTACACCACGTCAAATTCCTAAAATGTACTGAGCTACAGCCATGCGATTGGCTAAATAAATAAGCTTGCCAGACAAAAAATTAGTCACCATGTGTGTTTAAGGTGGTAGTAAGATGATGACTGGGCTATAAATACCTGCAGGGTGTGTGATGGGATTCATAGATTGAGAAGAGGTGGTACAGTGCAGTGAATGTCTTGTTTAATGTGTGCAAAATGTGTTGCTAAGCCAAGGTTAAAGATTGGCAAAAGGGGTTATTGCATTTGCTCATGCCAAAGGCCATAGTGTGAAAGAAGTAGCTGTATTTGTAGGTGTATTAAAGTGTATGATCATATGGGTCTAACAGCAGTGGCAAAAATCCCAGTCTTCAGGAAATTCTCATCAGAATTGTGGCTAAAAAGCTAGTTGACGGACAAGGAGTGCAGGCAGATTTCATAGCTTGTGAATGAAAATTTTCCACTGCTGATGGACACGTATGACCGTATAATTCAATACTCTTACAAATTCAGCTACTTCTTTACACCCCTTCTGCCAATCATTAACATCTGCTTTATGACCCATTTTCCAACATCGGACAAGACATTCACTGAATTGTACTCTAGTGTAACACCATCTGCAGGAGCTTGAAGTATCTACCACCTTAAACAGGCAGGTGACTAATTTTTGTCCAAAGAGCTTATTTATGTTAAAGAGTTGAACAGGTTGTACCGAATAAAGTGTCCAATGAATGAATGTCCAGTGTCTGTTGTGTAAACTGAAATATAATGGACAATGTAATACAATTACTTATGGAGAGGAATCTTACATATCCTGATATTGAGATTAAATTACAAAGCAGTCAAAATCACAATGTATTAGTGTCAGGAATACTAACATCATTAATACTTTCCCTTAAGACATCATTTGAACAACTCTTACTCCTTTGAAACTACCTGTGAGCACTGATTTTGGTATTGGATCAACCTCCTCATCCAGCAGAACAGGCTCTGGTCTAGGAAACACCTGCACATCAGAGGCTAGATTTCCACAGCGCAGCACTGCATGAAAGGGTGTGTATGCCTGGTCAATCAGCTTCCTGCAGACACACATGTGCATGGGACCACAACAGCAATCCAATGTTAGTGTGTCCATAACAATGATCACAGTAAGTCTATTCAGGGGTTAGTTAGTCAGTGCAAATAACACATAAAAACCATATAACAGGTCAACGAATGCAACACAGGGTTCCTACAGCTTGAATTGCTACATAAACAATGAGTATCTGCTCCAAGAGTCTTGGCCACAACCACATCACTGTTTTGTTGGTTACGCTATCGTTACAGCGAGACTCGAGCATTCAGTAAATTATATATAAAAAAAAAAAGTTACCAATTATTTTGAGATTAATTACAATTACAAAATCCTACTTACCATGTGTTAACATTTTAATCTGAAAGACTGATTTATGACATTTTAATATCAATTAAGGCCTTATTTTTAGATTGATGAATTAAATGCCTTTTAAGACTATTTAAAAATCTGTGGGAACCCTGGATCAGTAAGGTTACATACCCAAACATTGATTGAACACTTTTTAGACAAAGTGGTCCATCCATAGTAAAAATCTGTCCCTCTCCACCACTTAATGTAAGCAGCTGCTCCAAATTGTCCATGGCATCAGTGGCTTGGAGCTGTTAAAATTGGACACGTAAAATTAGCAATACAAAAAGAGATCAAGACTGTATTATTAAGCAATTAGGCACTACACATAACTAATTATATATTTAGAGCATGATTACTCATAAAATGTATATATAATTAATGTAATGCAATTGTCATGGGTACCTCTTCGGCGTTTGTTATGCACATGATGTACAGTTTGGAGGGAAAAGGGAAGGGCAGGGGGAACTTCTTGTCCTCTCCGCGTTGTTTCAAGGTGGCCAGGGAATGCCGCAGAGAACCACGGCCAATGCCCAGAGCTCCATCAGTAACCAGCACCACCTACAGACCATCAAATGAAGCACAACAATCAAAAACAATAAAGATGATTATGTACATCAACCACTAGACTACATGACAAAATTATTCCCAGATGCATTCTGAAATACAGGAGATTCAGTGGGAATTTAACAAAAGAACATCCTCAGTAGGAATTTACAAATTAATTTAAGGAGCTTTCTGACATTTCTGAATTACCCTCAGTAATTCTAAACATTTCTGAGGTAGATAACTTAAGTCAAAAGCCATGATTGTGCTTTAGGATACCTATCTTTCTTTGTCATGACTCAATGAAATATCACTCTGCTTTACTGTACACATTACCTGACAAGGACAAGTGCTTCCCCACTCCTGCTGTACAATGTTACTGACTCCCTGCAGGGCTGACTCCAGGCAGGTTTTATCATAGTCCTCCAAATTATTTAAGGCCTCCTGTATAACAATTGATGCAGAGAAATTCAAATTAATTATCAAACCATTTTCAAAATAATCCAAACAATTACTTCACTACTAGCCAACAATGTGCATACATGCTTGTGGGAGCAACCTTATTTGCTATCTCACTCCAATTAGTCAACATATAAAGTAGATCCTGAGTTTGTTAACAGTGTGGCACCTTACATTACATGAGTATTTGAGATTGCATGCATAACTGCTTGTATAGACAATCTGCAATGCTTTTATTTAACCACCTTCAAGTCATTCATAAAAACCTCAATTTATTAGCCATAAAATGAAATGAAAACATCATACATACTATTTGTATTCCTACTATCTCTGTTGCAGTATTTTAATGGGAGTATACATTACAGTTCTAACCTGTAGAGTGTTGTAGTCTCTGGTGAAAGGAACAATGAGCTCCCAGAGGGAAGAAAAGACAACAAGGGATGTGAACTCTAGTTTGTAATTTGTAGCCATGTGTTCAAACAGCATGGTAAGGCCATGAACAGCCAGATTCTTCCTCTGAAACTCCTCATTGCCCTCCAAAGACACAGGCCGTGTCATGGAGAGCGATGCATCCATCAGAACCACAGTTGGCATGGTGATTATGTCTTCTTCCCTCTACGAAGAAGACGATTTCACAACTCACCTATGAGAATGTACAGAGACTGATCATAGCTCCGAGTCCTAAGACGGGAATACGGTGCTTGTATAAAAACTTCTTCTATATTGCCCATATGATCCTTTGTCTCTTCAGGAATCTCTGATCTGCCTTATTTTGCTAAAACCAATGTCAATGAACAACTGTTAACTACGTATCTGGGTGCATGACTAAAGTGTGAGGCTTATGCTCCACAGTTGTGGCCAAAAGTTTAGAGAATTGCACTTCTTATTTATGGCAATGTTCTTAGGCAGAATTTTGAGTGACCCCACTTCTGTGGATAAGAAGCAACCCCACACATGAATGGTCACAGGATGCTTTACTGTTGGCATTACATGGGACTCATGGCAGCGCTCAACTTTTCTTCTCTGGACAATCATTTTTCCAGATGTACCAAACAGTCTGAAGGGGGCTTCATGAGATAAAATAACTTTTTTGCCTAGATGCTTATATCCAGCATGCCGAGGTGAATTGCAGAAGTCTTAAAGAAGGGTCAACACTTTAAAAAAAATTATGGAATGCTTATAAAGGTACTTCATAATACCATATAAACATCTGACAAAAGCTTCTAAAGAAACTGAGGCAGCAAAGCTTGTGGGAAAAAAAAACATTTGTGCCATTCTCAAAACTTTTGGTCACAACTGTACACACAGTCATACTGAAGATGATGATAAATTTTGCTTTTCTCATTTTGGGAGGTTTGCATAGCCAAACCAATCTTTGTAGTAAATAAACAGCTCTGCAGAATCAAACTGTTTAACACATAAAAATCGAATATTTGTCAAATCAAACCTAAAAATATGAACATAATTACACCCTATATATGATTCCCTTCAACACAAAGAATGTATAATTATAGGAATATTACTATTAAAAGATTGCCACAAGATAAAAAGATAAGACTGGCACAGTGCATATTATTAAAACAATTACGTAGCCAGTCAGTGGTCGACAGTGTAAGGTTCATTTACAGCAGTTTTAGATAATGTAAATATATTAGTGGCTTCCAGAAATACATTGTAAAGATCTCTGAATAGTTGAAGCACCGTTTTATAAAAGTTTAGTGTCGTAACAAACACAAAACTAAACAAATACGAACAGCGCTACATCCGTTAACGTCCCGTTAACACGCAGATACAACACTACAAATACAATACTTTTGTTTACTGCTGTCTGAACATACTAAGACCGACAATTTAGACAACTAGACTATAGTAAAACCTAACAGACAAATAACTACACTTGACCTTACCCATTTTAGAAGCAAAACACAAAGAGAATTGTTCTTAGAGTCAGGGTGCACCCTTAAACCACACCGGGTAGGAACAATGGAAACTTCACTATTCGTTCCTAGCAAGGAAGGAGAGAGAGAGAGAGAGAGAGAGAGAGAGAGAGAGAGAGAGAGAGAGAGAGAGAGAGAGAGAGAGAGAGAGAGAGAGAGAGAGAGAGAATATGTTGAATATGTAGTTAGTATGGGTGAATCAGTTCAAATTAAATCATTAAATATGAAATCGACAATTTATTGCAGCTTTTCTCACTTTATCATCATGTGCGTGTCTAAAGGTCTCTTCAAAGTGTATGCCAGTTTGGCTTCTAACCTGTTGCCTTTCCACCCATTACGTATATTTTTATTTGTTTCATACAATTAACTATGAAAAAGCGACACAATTCACATAATTGGGATGAAAATGGTTCAAGACATAATGAGAGTGTGGGGAGACAGTACACATAATCCTCTTAAAAGACTTCAGGTATTAGGTATTATGCTGATCCACGGTGAAGAGCTGTCCTGCGGTGCGTCCTGAGTGACCTAAGCTGCGCCCAGCATGCTCGCCCGCGATGCGGAGCTCCGTGTGCTGCCCAGCTGTGTGTTCAGCAGCCTCCACCGCCTCAGCGCTACATCAGCACCGGTGAGTAACTAAAGTCATCTACGTTATCTTTTAACCCGCGTTATCACATTAAAACTGACAAAGCAGTAGTCTAGATTATTGCGAAGTATTTAATTTGTAGCATCTGAAAAATGTAATCATATTAAACGTCTGTCGGGAAATGTTTTGTGTTTTCAGTAAGATTAGTAGTTATGTCGCTATTTTTTATTTTCCTTACAAAACGTATACAGTATTTATGCGTATTGTTTATACGATGTTTATTATTCTAATAGGTTACAGTAGGCTAATAATAGACAATGTCACAATGTAATATATCTGAGTTTTACTGTGAGGTACTTCTAGGATATTTGTGTAGAAATTCCTGTAGTCAGTCAGTCAGTCAGTCAGTCTTTCTTTCTTTCTTTCTTTCTTTCTTTTTCTTTCTTTCTTTCTTTCTTTCTTTCTTTCTTTCTTTCTTTTTCTTTCTTTCTTTCTTTCTTTTTCTTTCTTTCTTTCTTTCTTTCTTTTTCTTTCTTTCTTTCTTTCTTTCTTTCTTTCTTTCTTTCTTTCTTTCTTTTTCCTGATCTATATCCTTTTCCTGATGTATATTGACATTAATACAACAGATTTTGAATAGACATCTATATAGTTCCATCAATTTTTCACACATTTATAAACTGATTGCATAGTTAGATGTTATAAGCACAAAATACAGGTACACACACACACACACATAAATATATATATATATATATATATATATATATATATATATATATATATATATATATATATATATATATATATATA
>BRDA01014590.1:82419-101281 GCA_036984385.1 Crenuchus spilurus | reverse complement strand
AAAATATTAGATGTTGGCACCTCCACATCATTGCATTCAGTTTTTATTCACAGTTTGTTTAGTGTCCCAACTTTTTTGGAATCCGGTTTGTACTTCATTCTTACTACTACTACTACTACTAATAATAATACATTGGATTTATGTATACATTGGATTCATTTGTAGCAAATCTCAAGGTGCTAACAGTATATATATAAAAAATAAAATAAATAAATAAATTAAAAGATAAAAAAAAAATATTAATAAAAAAATAAAAATAATAAAATAATAAATGAAATAAAAGAATAAAAGAAAAATAATTGTCCATATGTCCTCATAAAAAGATAAGTCTTAAGTCATAAAAAGATAAGTCTTAAGTCCCTTTTTACTTCCCCTTAAGTACTACTTGCTGCAACATGCAGTTCAGTTTTTCACAATTTCAATAAAACAGCTATTCATTATTCCTGAAATATCCATAAAGCTTGTTAGATCTCAAGGACAATTTAACAAGGTGGTTCCTACTGTGTGTCCAATGAAAAAATAAATACATTTTGCAAATTTGTCCTGAAAAATTTCTTGCTAACTATCAGCACACTTTTCGTGTATTGTAGGCTAGAACAAAGCTGTTCTCCCACCATAACCTCTAATCCTTTGAGGGTCTACTCTGCTGTCCAAACTGTGTAACATATACTATAGTGTTTAAGTCTGGTAAGTGTGATTGAAGCTTATATAGTGTTAGCAGGGTGTAAGAAGGCTTACAAGGCCCTGGAGGCCCTGGATCTGAATCCACCTAAAGCCACTGGCTCACATCTATCACTGATTATACAGGAGGACAATCTTAACACATGGATAGATATAGAAAGAGAAAAGCACATGCAGTGACAAAGACAAATTTGTACTTGTCTTGTTTTTTGTCACACTTTCAATCAGTGCAAGTATAACTTAATGCAATTGTATCTTTTAGTATTTATGAATGAATTTCTATTGTTAATACAAATATTTTTACTGCATTTGCACTTAAAACCTGCAAGAATTTTTCCAAACTGTGTAACATAAAAAGTGGTCATTATTCTCTTTGTAAGACCACAACAAACTGGTCATTATATCCGTTTTATATTAGGTTGTTGACAGCTGTTCTGTGCTGCTGAAGCCATGTCTTAGAATCTGCTTCTCCAAGTTTACAAGACAAACATATTAGGAAGTAAAAAGTCATCCGAGTGGCTCAGCAGACTAAGATGCTGACACTATGGTCAGAGGATTTGAATTTGAGAGGTTTGAATCTTGGTCATGCCGCTTGCCATCGATTGCTGGGGCCTGAAAGAGCACAATTGGTCATGTTCTCTCTGGGTGGGTAGATGGTGATCTCTCCTCATCTATGCAGTGTCTGCTGGTGCAGGTGTCTGCCAGGCAGTGCCAGTGGGTGCCCTAAGCACAAATGCTTTGTGTTCAAGCATACAACTCTCAGCCATGCTTGAGTTCATCCCACTGTGAGTTCAAAGTCCATCGCAGGTGGGGCCATTGTGCGGCTGGCAGATGCGTGTATGAGGTTTTTACTCAAAGCATATTCTCGAAAAGGCACATTAAGTTTAACTTTATGATTCAAATATAGCAATAATAATAAGTTTTAATAACAATCTACAGTGGCATGTAAATGTTTGGGTTCCCTGTTCAAAATTTTGTTATTGTGAATAACTAGAGTTAAAGATGACTTGTTTCTTTAATATTTTAAGAAATAATACTTTTTTATTCATATAGTTTAGCCATTTAAAATAACAAAAAAGAAAAAGGACCAAAAGCAGAAGTTTGTTTAGCCTGCATGGATAACACTTAGTAACACCCTTGTTAGCAAGTATCACTAGTAAACACTTTTTGTAGCTTCTTAAGAGTTTTTTTTTTTTGAGAATTTTGTCCATTCATCCTTGCAAAAGGTTTGCAGTTCTGTGATGTTCTTGGGCCACCTTGCATGCTCTGCTCTTATGAGGATGACCACAGATCTTTTGATAATGTTTAGGTCAGAGGGAAAATCTTCAGCTTGTACCTCTTGAAGTGCTCCACTGTGGAGCTCTTTCTTTTTGAGCTCTGATGTTTGCTTTCAGAATTTATTGGTATTTATTTATTCATTTCTTTGCCAGTGAAATTTTCCCCACACCACTAACTGCAACACAATCCCAGTGCATGTTCAATCCACCTCTGTGCTTAACCTTTGGAGAGGTGTCTTTTCATGAAATTCTGCATCCTTTTTTTCTTCAAACATACTTTTGCTCCCCTAGCCTCAATTTTCATTATTATGCCAATAACACTCTGATTTGTTCTAGCCTTAAACCCAATGAATCATTCCCACCATCTGCACTCTTTAACCTGTATTCAACAGAGGTTGAGCACTTTTTCAAGCTTAATGCTAAAAAATGAATTTTTGATTGTTGGTACCATGTCAACCATCTCTTCCTTCTTAGACTGCATTGTTGTTGTTTTTGATACCCACAACAACATTTAAAAAGCAAAACAAAAGTTGAGAATACAACAGCATTAAGAAAACACTGCATACAAAAACCCACAAGGCAAAGACATTAAGAAAACCCACACTGGAAGTGCTCGCAGCCATTAGGCTGTGCTGTTTAGCAGTTGACATTTTACTGAAAGCAAAAGCACAATTTAAATTATTTATCACTTATCATTTGATCATTTTCTATTTTATAAATTACATTTTATTTAAAAAAATTAGCAGCACTGCTCTCTTACATTCTTATGTCCCACATCAGAAGCTAAGGTCCTGCAATTTTTGTCTTCTGGCCATTCTTAGTGTCAGGCTTCCCTTTGTGGGAGGCAGGTCTTTTAGCATTGCTGCCCCAACCTCTGGAACTCCTTACCTTCTTCAGTTTACTCTTCTAAATCACTTTCCATCTTTAAAGCCCAGCTAATTATAAATATTTTCTCAAAGTACTTTTATTCTCTCTGATTTTTTCTCTCTCCCTAAATTGTAAAGCACTCTTAAATATGTGAAAGTCACTATTAAAAAAAATATTATATAATTTTTTATTGCAGTCAAAAAGTCATATTTGATCTTCATTAGTTAACAGGAATTGTGTGTAAAATCTGTCAAGCTGGTTTAGATGTTTTTTAATTTGCAATTTTTCATGTTGAAATTTGTGGTGAGAACACAGGAAAGTTTTCCTTATGACAAAGTCTTACTCTGCTTCTTTTTGATCTTCCAGACCTCAACACAACCTTTCCTGTTAACTGTAGTTTCTTAATTACATTATGAACTGAGAAAACAGCTACCTGAAAATGCTTTGCTATCTTTTCATAGACTTCTCCTGCTTTGTGGGCATCACTTATTTAATTTTCAGAGTGCTAGGTAGCTGCTTGGTTGAGCCAATTGCTGCTGATTGTTAGCAGGTTTAAGGAGTCAGAATGTTTATATAGTACTTAAATTTGCATCACCTGGCCTTTCCTAACATTGACTGTGAACAAGCTAATTAAAGTTTGAGATCTTGGTAAAATATATCTGAGAGTTAAAGTCCCTTGGGGTAGGAGAACATTTGCATGAGACAGATCTTGCTTAACATGTTGAAAAGAATATTTTGTCTTTATTTTTTGGCTTTTGTTGATCAATTAATCTTTGGTATTCACAGTAACAGATTTTTTTTACAAGGGTGCCACTGTATAGCCAAGATTAACTTTAGAAAATCTACTCCTATATTAGTTAGTTTAATCCCTAACATAACACATCTGACTAAGATACTTCAGTACTAAGATACTATTGAAGACATTGATTAGTTTTGTTTAAATAATTTTAATTGGTCTGTCTGGCCACTCCTTATATACAGTGTATAAAACATTTAATAGTATAGATGCATCATTTATAATTATGTTACACAATCATAAGAAAGTTTACTGAAAGTTGAGAATAAATGAATTGGAGAGATAAGAGTATATTAATAGATCAGAGACATGCTTCAGCATCATTTGCATTTGCTAGACATTTGAGGCATTTCCACAGTGGTTCTAATATTGTACCCTGAGGAACACCATAAGAAAACTGTAAATGTTAAGAATTGTAAACCTATATTTTCATCTTAGACTTTGAAAAGGCTGCATTTTTAATAGACTAAGATTTATTTTGATTAATTTAGATTTTTGATTAATTTGAGAGTATTTAGTAAAAAAAAAAAAAGAAATGATCAAACAACAACAACATTATTAATAACCATAACAGCTGAGACAGCATCTCTGGTTTTCATGATGTAAACCTTTTTTGAATATCTAGAGTTTGTAATATTGTTTCAGTCTGAAAAAATATAGTTCAAGTTGTTATTGTAAAAATGTTAAGTACCACATGTCCAAATGTCACATATCTCTACAGGGACAAACTACACGCAAAATTATTTCATGATTCACATATGATAGGCACAGTACATTGACTAATTATTCATATGAAGACATTATCAATTTTTAAATAACATGTTATTGATGCCATATAATAGGAAATGAATATCAGAAATTAATATTACCCATATCAGACACTAAATTATGACTATGCTGATACTTAGCTTCTCTTAGTTTCTCATTGACTCTGTTTCTCTGACTCAAATTATTTTTACTCACAGGATGGAGCATCAGCTGATGATGGTGCCCCTCCTGAACCTCCTGAGGACAAGAATCGATTAAAGGTAATGAAAAAATACATTTCACACTACATAAAAAAAAAAAAAAAAAATTCTGTCCACCTGGAGCCCAATTTTGGATTATTGTCCTGATATAGTCATCGCACAGTTCAGTGTTTGCTGGAATTCATTTGAACAAATTTCTTTAGTAAAATTTTCCCCAGAACACTAACTGCAACACAATCCCAAAGCATGAACAATCCACCCTTGTGCTCAACATTTGGAGAGGTATTAATTTGCTGAAATTTTGCACCTTTTTCTTCAAACAAATTTTTGATCCCATGGCTTTAATTTCCAATGTTATGGTGATTTATCTTTAAACCACTGAATCATTCACAGTATTCACACTTACAGTCATGGTCGAAAGTGTTGGCACCCCTGAATTTTTTCCAGAAAATGAAATATTTCTCCCAGAAAATTATTGCAATTACACATGTTAAGCTTCCTCATGTCTCACAGTCAGTTGTCGGTCATTAATTGCCCATAAGTGTTCGTACTGTTCTTGTATATGTGTGACTCTTCATGTATGTTTTCAAGAGAGTTTCTGCTTCATCTTTATTTTTTTAACATGTAACAGTGTTTAGTTTAGTTGTGTTAAATAAATCTATCATTTGGATCCCACCACTGCATCCTGACTCCTCAACCCCCATGCTACTAGCATTACATCTAATTTGTGATCTCCAATCTCTCAGATGGCACTGCATCAAGAACATCCTTCATCAATAGCTCATATAACCACAAGGGCAAATGATTACTTTGGCAAACCTTTATCACCTAAACATTGAGTTACATTCAAAAATACCATTTTACACAAAACATTACTGTGAAAAAAGAAACCTTATGTTAACCATGCCCAGAAGCTGCATCAACTTGGTGGTCAGTTAAATCAGTATTTTAGATGTTTTTGGGAAGAAGTGAAAAATGTGTGCTGCAGACCAAAAATGAAATGGACCATCCAGATTATTATAGGCAACAAGTCCAAAAGCCATGGTCTCTCATGGTATGGGGTTGTGTCAGTGTCCTTGGCAAAGGTCATTGACCCTTCTGAAAAGTAACACGATAATTTAAAGCAACACCTACTGCCTTCAAGACAACATCTTTTCCAGTGACATTCATGCATTTTTTCAACAAGACAATGCAAAACCACATTCTGCACACATTATAAAGGCATGGCTGTGGAAGGAGAGGTACAGGTACTGCGACTGGCCTTCCTGCAGTCCTGATCTGTCCCCACTAGAGAATTTGCAGTGAATTCTGAAATGAAAATAGCGACAACAGCCGTATACCTTTGCACATCTTAAGACTTGTTTGAAGAATAGTTGTGAGAAGGAATAGCAACATTAAAAAGTGGTAAATGTATTACCATTCCAACTTTTTTGGAATGTGTTGCAGGCCTGAAATGCAGGAATGGATGTATGTAGGTTCATACTGTCCCTTGATAACATCCCACCTTTATATATATATATATATATTGTGGCATTGAAAAGTTTGGGCACCCCTGTTAAATTGCCAGGTTTTTGTGCTATAAAAAATCAGACCAAGATGAATGATTTCAGAACTTTTTCCATCTTTAATGTGAACTATAATCTGTGAACATATTTTAGAATGCACAGATTTGAAGCAGGTAATTTTTTATGAAAAATTGACATAGATTTAATATGATGATGTGTTTCACATCATATGAATATTACACTGTCAATTTGAGAGATAGCTTTTATTTGTCAATGTTGTTTTAGACATTTACTGACTACCTCTGGAGATGAAAATGTAACTTTTTACTCTAGAAGTGTAAGAGTGACTTATTTCCATCTTTCCTGTCTGTGTAAAATGAAGTGTTTTTGAGCATATCTTTCTCTCCATCTTCAGTTAAAGCCCACACTACAGCGAGGAGGCAGTTCAGCCTCTTTACACAACAGCACCATGAGGAACACCATTTTCCAGCTGATGATTCACACTCTGGATCCTCTAGGAGAGGGTAAGAGCACTTCAGTGCTATGTCCCTTCATAAAGAAAACCCATTATCATACATCATATGAATCAAGCATGCCTTGTTGGCCCTTGAAAACAAGTGTAACTAATAAGCTACTAATTGTGCTGCATGCTTGGTGATATAAGGTTGTTTGGAGTGTCTGTTGTGGGGGTTGATCTTTCTATATGACAGGATTTGACATGAAAGCTGAAAACACTGCAAAAGACAAGACCTCTTAACTATAATTCTGCTGGTATGATGCATAAATGTGTTGATGTTTGAAAAAAAAAAAATTTGTAAAAGGTATTCATTTGGATTCAGCTGAACAGAGAAAGAGACAACCTGAGAGCAAGACAATAATGATATGTAGTGTTTTCCACAGGTCTGACATATCAATCAATCAATCAATCAGTCACCTTTATTTAAACTCAGGGTACATTGAGGGTGTTCCTCATTTACTGTGTAGCTGAGGTAATACACACAATGAAAGATGATTCTATATAATTCTAGGCAGAATAAAAAATATTATATTATAATATAAAATGGCAAAAATAATACAATTTAAACAAACCATGTAAAACAGCAAAAATTATGTATATATGTATATATAAATGATATCTATCTATCTATCTATCTATCTATCTATCTATCTATCTATCTATCTATATATATATATATATATATATATATATATATATATATATATATATATATATATATATATAAATAATAAAATAATAAAGGACAAAAAAATATAGAAAATGAATAACATTAATAATATAATAAAAACATAAAAGAAAAAGAAAAACAGATCTTCAGGAAAAACTAAAATTATAATAAAAAATTTGATAGGATTAGAAAAGGATAACTGAAACAGAACTGAATAAAGAAAATCAAACAATAAAAAATTAAATAAGATGTCCAGCAGTTGTAGAAGATGGGAGTTGTATTCTAAAGTACATTAATTTTAATCAAAGTACGTTAATCTCTTTTTACTTAATTAAGTATTTAGAAAATATATATTGGGTTTGGAATAAAAAAAGAATAAAAAAATGACTTTTTCTATTTTATGATGTTTTTTTTTTTGCAAGAAATTCAGCATTTAATCACAGAAGTACTGAAACATAATTGTCTGATATTGTGTGCACTTATTAATTAATAACAGAACAAAAATGTAAGAATGTTGTAACAGATGAGGGAACGGAAGCAACAGGGTCCATCAAATGTGACATTTATTTACAAAAACAAGACAAAACACTGTGACAGAGAAACAGAAACAGAAACATTTGGTTATAGCTTGACAAGACGTGACGCTGGTGACAAACACCGAATTAGACAGAAGACCTGAACGTACAGACACACAGAGTAACACAGAATGACAGATGAGGGATAGGAGACATGAAGAGGCTTATAAAGCATGCTTAATTATGGAGGGAGTTACAAGAGGGCTGTGAGGGCAGGAGGTACAGAAGCATAAAGTCTAGAAGCAACCGGTTCCGAAACAGCTTCTTCCCCATGGCTATCAGGCTACTGAAAATCCAATAGTACTGTTACCTTCAGGCTCCTTAAGGACAGTCAAATCACATTCTCACTCATAACACAGACTCACTGAACTTTAAGTCCTGCACATCTATACCTGCACACACAGACTGACACCCGTACATCATCCCATTCTGTACAATCATGTATATATGGAAATGTCTATATTGTATATAAAATTACTTCTAATGCTGTATGCCATAGCCCAGGTACAGCCTATGTACTTGTATCAGAAATACTGATGAACATCTAAAATTGTTATTAAAAATACATATAACTCATCTAAATGAGCAGTTTACCTGTTAAGAACTTGAGAAAAATGTCATTCTTACTAAGCTGTGATTGATGTATTGCAAGATACAATGTGACAAGTTCATATTTAGATTCGATTAAATTTTTACATTGTGATTTGTATACAACAGAATTTCACATCAATACAACCAAACTGCCTAAAATGTAATTATTTGCCATCAATTGTAAGATTTGAATCATATAAATTCAATGTATTTTTTCAGTGTGTGTGGGGTGATGTGGCAGTTTTGGTGGTGTTGCCAATAATAATGTTACCAAGCTTGTAAACAATGCCTGACTCACTCCAGCGCCACACACACAGCTATGCCACTACCACATTGTTGTATCTGCTGTGTTGAGAATGATCCACCATACAAATAATGGTCAGTGGTAATGTAGACCCTTTCCATGGAATTATAGAGATTGGCTGATAAGTTGTGCAGCAAAAGAGGCTACAGTCAGTTATAGTAGTCAACCAAAGTTGGAACCAAAGTGCTTCTGATAAAATTTGATTCAACTTTTTGCCGATGTGATTTGCACACAACAGAATTTGACCTCTGGAGAACCCATCTGTGCAGTGAAACACACACACTAGTGAACACACTAGGCTGTGAGAACATGTGCCTGAAGTGGTGGGCAGCCCTATCCATGGCACCCAGGGAGCAGTTGTGGTTTAGATGTCTTGCTCAAGAGCACTTCATCATGACTGGGGATTGAACCGGCAACCTTCCAATTACAAGAGCATGTCTCTAACCACCAGGCCACCTCTTGTCACATACATACAGAAATGTTTAGTTTTAAATTGGTATGGTACCCAAGAGAGCAAAAAAAAATTGGCAGTGATCTCTCTGGGTGGGTAAATGGCACTTTCTCTCCGTATCACTCTCACATTGCAATGTCCGCTGGCTCAGGCGTCTACTGATTGGTCCATTCAAAGCTGGGAATCCTGCGCTTTCCTCCGAGCGCGTTTGCTCCCCAGTGATGGTGTATCAGCGGTATTTTAAAAATAGGTGGTGGCTGCATCACACGCAACGGAGGAGGCTTGTGCTTGTCTTCACCCTCCTAGAGTCAGGAACATTGCAAAAGTGATAGGGAGAATCCTAATGGAGGGGATGGGCTAACTGTCTATGACTACATTGGGAAGGGGATAAAAATTAGCAAAGAGAAACAAAAAAAAAAACTTAAAAAAAATGGTATGGTATTTGGATGAGGATATTTTAATATTTTTATTTAGATGGGAAAATGTATTTGGTTCAGATCACATAGAACGGCACACTTTAGTAGTGTAGTGATTGTTACCACTAGCGACTTAATCTGTTACAGTTATCCAAACATATGCTCATTCTGACCAATCTGCTCATTAGTAGTAGATCCTGTTGTCAGGTTTCCAGGAACAGATACAAATGCAGGACTTCCAAAATGAAAGTGATTTTAATAAAGTGAAATGTCACAAGCACAAAGAACCAGAGTTCACGAGAACAGTTCCAAAAGACACTCAGACTATTCGACAATACAACAATTTCGACAATAAGACCAGCGGCTAGACAGGTACAAAGTAAAGATATATATACACAGGGGTAAAACGAACACAGGTGGACATAATCATGGGTGGGGCTAGACACAGATGTTCTTAAAGAGACACGACACAAGACAGAACATGAGAACGTAACACCTGTAAAAATGAGATTTTAGTTTGTAGCAGAAATGTGTGGGCTGCATGTTTTAAACTGCACTTATCTTGCTCAGCCTTTCAAATTATTTAGCATTGGGTGGTCCTGTTCCCTCTTATTTGGCAAACATTGTGCAATTTAAAGAAGTGTTCATATGCTACATGTTTAGTGAATGGTCCTCTTTCTTTTCCTTAAATTACTCATTTCCTTAAAGCACTGTAGCTAGCGTGGCTACAGTGCAAGATACATATATCAAATTGACTAATGATACCAGGGAAGAAGGGAATATCTAGATGGTAAAAATATATCAGTGGCAATTACCATTCAAAAGTAAAGTGACCATTCTTGTGAGAAATGCAAAAGTGTTTTACAAGAGAGTCCCTTTGTCCTTCTCCTAGTATAATGGATTAACAAAGTGTTCCAAATGAAGGCAGCACTAAGTCCAGATTGCGACTAAGCAGATAAATGCCTCTCTCTCACTATATGGACTGACGAGTGGTTCAGTATTCAGAGGTGGGTTGGAAATTAATCATAGCAATAGTCTTGGCTCTATGATATGATTTGTCAGGTCTCATCACTGAATCATTTAAATGTGCATCAAATCATTTTATTGTGGATTAACGAGCTTTACATTTAAACAGGGTTTCAACTCCATTGAACAAGGATCACACTGTCACTGGAGTTGCAGTATAATTCAAAAATTACAGTGTACATTTTTTAAAAAGGGAAAGTCTAGACGTACCTAAAAGTGTAACTTACAGTAATTTGATAATACAACAAATCTTATATCTTCCCAGTCTATCATAGTGAGTTTAATAACCATGTTCTGGCTGAGCTTTAGGATTAGATCATACACAGCCAGTGTATATTTTAGCTGGCCCATAGGGGTCAGCCTTACTGGTACAGGTTGTCCCTGGGGGTCTCCTGTGATCAATGACCTTCAGCCTGTCCTTTGGGAGTGGAGCTGCACCTGTGGTCTCAGGGTTCCAGCTCAAGCTACCAGTGCTGCACTGTTCCAGCTTATTAAGCTGCTTTTGATTGAGCTCATAAAAGCTGGCCATGAGCCAGCCTCCAGCAGCCCAATCCCTTTATCTCAACAGGACTCTCCCTTATTCACACACTGCAGAAACCACACACCCGCCGCACTGCACTTTGCATGGCTCTTGTTGACTTAAAATTAGCAATTCATTTGTATTAACACACAGTATGGAGTTAGATAAATGCCAGCTAACCTAAACTGCCCATCAAAAGTTTGGGAACACACGGTTCCTCCAGTTTTGCAGTCTAGATAAAAAAAACAGCTTCCTGTTTATGTAATTGCACACCAACAAAAAAAAAAACATTGTTATTTATTAAAAGCTAATTGAAAAACCTGATGTCACCCAACCTCTAAAGCAGGGGTGTCCAAACTACGGCCCGCGATCCATTTTTAATTGGCCCGCAAGAAATGTTATAAATAGAATAGAATATGGCCTGCGCTTCAACTTCTGCTTGAGTGTTTTGCACTTCTTAGTTTTAACACCAGGGGGAGCTACTGTTGATCAAGGCAGTTGCTCCACCTAAAAGGACAATCACAGAGAAATGTACGCGTTTATGCGTTTTTCTTGTTAACACACAGAGTACACACCGCTGTGCACAGCGCACACACTGCACACGCAAAATCAGCTGATCTCATCTGATGCAGATTTGCTCCTTGATCAAGTGACATTTGTCCGGATTTTTGGCACAAGTGGCGTTGGATCAGCACCACAGCTGGATTGGATGGCCTGATTTACATACCCAGCTCAGCTGATACTCACCAGAATAATTTACTAAAATGATATACACTCCTGTTATTAAGTCCAGTTCAGTCTGTTAATGTTGAAAGGAGTGTTGCTAAGCCTAATAACTTAAATAACAAGCTTGAAATGTACCCGTCCCATTTTCCCCTTTATTGTTTTTCTCTGTGCTGTAAATCTTCTGTAGAAGAAATTTGAGGCTGCTGTTCTGAGAATGAGCTACCAAAGCTTTTTCTGAATAAATCAAAGATCCATTTATGGAAAACTGTGATGAAGGCAATTTTGTCTTTAATTATATTTAACAATATAACATACAGTATTTGACCACTTTTAAATTATTTTTCTAACTTTAATACACTAAAGTTAAGGCCATATACCTAATTTCTAGTAAGTGGCCCAGCCCCTCCTATATTTTAATGTATGTGGCCCTCAGTGAAAAAAGTTTGGACACCCCTGCTCTAATGAGATGAGATTATGCTTGCTAATTGGTTCAGTGTGCAGAGTAGGAATGGAAATGATTGGCATTTTACCAAACAGATGGATTTGTGTCTGATCAATTCTTTACTGGTTAACAATCACACTGATTGCATTGATTAAACATAAGGATGGCCATGTCACTGTGGTTTCTTCCAGTTTATGATAACAAGACTGGAAACTTGTGGCAGCATATGGTACAGCTGAGATCTGAACCATATGGCAAGAGCCTGACAATAGATACATATGACACAGGACACATGGCACAATTCAAGCAAGGTTTTGTTAGCAGAGTATTCTTATGCTGCTTGTTTACATTGGAGTGAAAAGGTGTAATAGCTGAAGATCAGAGCACTGCTGTCTAGAGGTCAGGGGTTTAAACACAACACAAATTGATCCAGTGCCTGCCATCAGTCTCTACATGTAAACTAAATAAAAAAATAATATTGTAAGAATTGATACAGTGTTACAAGAGTATACTGAAGTGCATCAATATATTCTTACTCTCCTATGTTAGGAATGCACTTCTGTAGTTCTCAGAAATGCACTTAGAATCCCTTACATTGCTATATTATACAAACTGGATTCCAAAAAAGTTGGGACACTAAACAAATTGTGAATAAAAACTGAATGCAATGATGTGGAGATGGTAAATGTCAATATTTTAATCGTAATAGAACATAGATGACAGATCAAAAGTTTAATCTGAGTAAATGTAACATTTTAAAGGAGAAATATGTTGATTCAAAATTTCACAGTGTCAACAAATCACAAAAAAGTTGAGAGAAGTAGCAATAAGTGGCTGGAAAAATTAAATTGAGCATATAACGAACAGCTGGAAGACCAATTAACACTAATTAGGTCAATTGACAACATGATTGCGTATAAAAAGATCTTCTCAGAGTGTCAGTGTCTCTCTGAAGCCAAGATGGTAAGAGGATCACCAATTCCACCATTGTTGTGCAGAAAGATAGTGCAGCAATACCAGAATGGTGTTAGCCAGCGTAAAATAGCAAAGACTTTTAAGTTATCATCATCAACCGTGCATAACATCATCAAAAGATTCAGAGAATCTGGAACAATCGCTGTGCGTAAGGGTCAAGGCCGTTAAACTCTACTGGATGCTCGTGATCTCCGGGCCCTTAAACGTCACTGCACCTCAAACAGGAATGCCACTGTCAAGGAAATAACAGAATGGGCTCAGGAATACTTCCAGAAAGCATTGTCAGTGAACACAATCCACCGTGCCAACAACATATTTTTCCCTTAAATGATACATTCTCTCAGTTTAAATTTTTGATCTTTGATTTGTGTTCTATTCTGAATAAAATGTTAGATCTTGGCACCTCCACATCATTGCATTCAGTTTTTATTCACAATTTGTTTAGTGTCCCAACTTTTTTGGAATCCGGTTTGTAATAGAATGGATAAATAATCATTCATAAATAAATGAACACATTATAAAGCATTAAATTAAGCTCTGAATTGTTGGCAGTTTTAGATTTTTTATTTTGTATTTTAAATCCCCACATCTAGCTCCCAGGTCCTTGTAGCCATCTTCAGTTTTCATTCTGATGGTTCCTTGGCTAAAGTTCAGGTGCAGCTTTGAGACTGTAGGGAAAGCGTATGTCAGTGATGTTATGTCAAACCCATGTATGTAACAAAAAGGAGTATATCCCTATTTAATATGACAAAAATGTTATACAGTCAAAGTTCTATCATATTATAAACACTGCTTTTATTATGTTTTGGAAAAATAGAGCATACAGTGAAACAAATGATAACTGAAGCCATATTTCCCAAAATAAATAATGTAAAACCAATTACTCCAATCCAGACACTACAAAATATTAACAAAAAAATAAATTTATATAACTATAGTTTTACATACAGAACAAAATTAGAAATAAATACAAAAGACTAATGAAATGGATAAATGAACATTTAACATCTCTTTTATGGGTTTATGGTCTGTTTTAGAGAATGCTGGTGTGGCCCAGCAGGCAGCCTTTGTTTTCACACCAGTTTGCAGGTGGTAGCTCTACGTCGTCACCTTGGTGTGATGTGTTTTAGTTTGTTATGAGCGTTATCAATGAGAAACAGTGAGAAACAAAGCCCAAATGAATGATGAATGCGTGGATGGATGCTTTGCTTTTGCAAAATTAGTGATGAGTGGATGAACCATAACTGGAATAAAATTTCCCCAAAAAGGGCAACAATAACTGAACTGTACAATAACCAGGGCAAATGATAACCGAGGTTCCACTGTATATACTCTTTATTATGTCTGATGATAAAAGTAGACTTAGAGAAACCATGCTAAAGTTACAGGCATCATTATAGAAACTCAGTCAGTACATCCTACACAAATGTGAGCACAGATATATTGAGAAACGTTCTGCCATTCTGCACACACAGTTCTTTTCAGTTGGTGTTTACTTGAGGGTTTATATACCTCTACTTTAAGATCACCCAGAGGTCAGTGACATATTTGACCAAGTGATGCCTTTTTACAGATGCTTGTATGCTTATTGTAGTGTGTTTATGGTCAGTGTCATGTTAAAACAGGGTGTGATGTCTGCAGAAGTTGATTTCATGCAACACTTGCTGTACTGACTGGGCAGTGAAACATCTGTTTTTCAGATCAAATGACCTTTTATGTTTTAGTGAAAAGTGTATGCAGTTGTGCTTAATTGGAAGGTGTACTCACTTCTATGGCACTGAGTTTCTACAATTTGATCTGTCATTTCAGCATGGTCTGTCTCATTTTAGCATACATCATATTTTCAAATAAAAGTGAGTGAAGTGATTTGAATATAGTGGGAGTTTGAATCATATGATATGATATTTTGGTCATACTGAATAAAGGAGTACTTTGTTTTGTTACATACTGTATTTCCTTTTTTATTTCTATTTATATCTATCATTTTATCAAAGCAAATAAATAGACATTTCTCTACATTATTTAGGTAAAAAGGTTTGTTGTATATAGCAAGGTTATGGTTTATAACATGAGTAGGTAGTCCAAGATAATATTTGAATGTGGGGATGGAGGCACTGCTCCAAAGGGCTCATTTTCCAGCACCATATGGATCCAGAACCAGGCATAGTAGTTTGGACTCTCATATGAACTTTCATAATGTGTAGAGACAAGCATGCAATTGCATTCAGCATCTTATCCTCTTCTCTGCCAGAGCAAGAAATTATTTCTGCCCATGGTAGACACACCAGCTACTGGTTATTGTATATGCTGCATGTCTGACTGAGCTGTACTTTCATGCTATATCATCAAACTACCAAATAAATATGACTTTGATATACAGTTGCATGAAAACATATGTGAACCCTTTGAGATTATTTGGATTTTTGCATAAATTGGTCATTAAATGTGTTCTGATCTTCATCTAAATCACAATAATAGACAAACACAGTCTGCTTAAACCTCACAAACATTTTCCTGTTTTTTTTTAACACAACATGTAAACATTCACAGTGCAGGGCAAATCTTTGGATTTAATAACTGGTTGATTCTCTTTTGGCAGCATTAACCTCAACCAAACATTTCCTGTAGTTATAGATCAGACCTGCACAACTTTAGAATTCAGGGAGAATTTTGGACCACTCATTTTCACAAAACTGTTTCAGTTCAGCAATGTTCTTGGGATGTCTGGTGTGAATTGCTCTCTTGAGGTCATGCCACAGCATCTCAATCAAGTTGAGGTCAGGACTCTGACTGGGCCACTTCAGAAGGTATATTTTCTTCTGTTGAAGCCATTCTGTTGTTGATTTACTTCTATGTTTTGGATTGTTGTTCTGTTGCATCACCCATCCTCTGTTGAGCTTCAGTTGGTGGACACATGGTCTTAAGTTTCCTGCAAAATGTTTTGATTAACTTGGGAGTTCATTTTTCTATTGATCGTAGCATATTTCACAGTTGGGATGAGGTTTTGATGTTTGTGTGCTCTGCCTTTTTTTCTCCACACATAACGTTGTGTGTTCTTTCCAAACAACTCAATTTTGGTTTCATGTGTCCACAGAATATTTTGCCAGTAGTGCTGTGGAACATCCAAGTGCTCTTTTGCAAACTTCAAAAGTGTCTTTTTTTGTACAGCAGTGACTTCCTACCTAAGAACTCAATTTTTAAAAAATATTTTTGCCCATTTTTATCCCCTTCCCACTGTAGTAGTAGTAGCCAACTAACACATCCCATCTGCTAGGGGGCTCTCCCCATCACTTTGCACAGAAGCACATGCCTCCTCCGTTGCATGTGATGCCAGGCACTTCTTATCTAACTACTGCTGATACACCGTCACTGGGAGCCAACATGCTTGGAGGAAAGTGCAAGGTTCCCAGCTCCGAATTGACTAATCAGTAGACACCTGAGCCAGTGGACATTGCAGTGTAAAAGTGATAAGGAGAGAGAGCACCATCTACTTGCCCAGAGAGAGCACTGCCAATTTTTGCTCACTTGGGTCCCTGCTGCAAACAGCATGACCAGGATTCAAATTCACGATCCTCTGGTGTCAGCGTCTTAACCTGCTGAGCCACTTAGGACCCAAGAACTCTATTCTTATTTAATGTTTCAATTATTGTTGATTTGTCAACAAAATTGTTAGCATGTGCCAGAGATTTCTCTAAGTCATTAGCTGACACACTAGGATTCTTCTTTACTTACTGAGCATTCTGCGCTGTGCTCTAGCAGTCATCTTTACTGGACAGCCACGCCTAAGGAGAGTAGCAACAGTACTGAACTTTCTCCATTTGTATACGGTCTGTCTTACCATGGACACATGAACATCAAGGCTTTTAGAGATACTTTTGTAACCCCTTCCAGCTTCATCCAATGCAACGATTCTTGAACAAAGAACATCTGAGAGTTCTTTTATGTGAGGCATCAGGCAATGCTTCTTGAGAACAGCAAACTCAAAACTCGTGCGTGTTTTATAGGGCAGGTCGGCTTTAATCCACACATCCAATCTCATCACATTGATTGGCTCCAGGTTGGCTGATTCCTGGCTCAAATTAGCTCTTGGAGAAGTCATTAGCCTAAAGGTTCACATACTTTTACACCCTGCACTGTGAATGTTTACATGTTGTGTTCAATAAAAAATATCAGTATTTTTGTGCGGTATTGTACTGTCACATGTTGCAATTTTAATGGTATAGCAGAGTATTTTAAAATAGCTCACAATGTATCAGTTAAACATGACCGTATTAATTATAATTTACTTTTGAGATTCGGTAACACTTTAGAATAATTAATATAATAATAATAATTCATTAATAGCTCATTAACTAATGATTAATAACTGTGAACAAATCATTAGTTCATGAGAATTTCATTAACAAATGATTTACTAATGATTTACTAATGATTTGTTAACATTTGCAAAAATGAATACAGTCCTTAGTAACTACATGAATTGTCATTTATACACATTTGTTCATGTTCAAATTCTCATGAACTAATGATTTGTTCACAGTTATTAATCATTAGTTAATGAGTTGTTAATGAAAGTTATTATAAAGTGTTACCTGAGATTCTTATTGTCATATCACATTTATGTCAATAAGGTTATATATAAAACATGCTTTATAAAGCCGTCAGGCTTCACACTAAATACTAATAAGTTTCAATCTGACTCAGAATTGTGGTTTAGCAGGCAGATACAGAGTTCAATTTGAAGTTGTCATTGTATGGATTTCAAAAACATTCACATCAATTTCTACTCATTAGACTCAGTGTTAAATGGAGGTGCAAATCCTAGCAGCTCATTGGGAAATAAAGGTAAGATTGCACAGGGTTTTTGTCTGTGCCGATGTTGTTGTGGTTGTTTATTTGTGATGTGATGGCTCTGAATTTGCTGTTATAATGAAATGACAGCTGTGGAGTGAGACTTTACAAACATATCTACAGTCAGGTGCAGTTAATGAACACAAAGGATGCTTAAGATAAACAGCACAAAGGTAGGAAAATAATACATGCTTTTATTCTAGTACTGTTATTCTGACTTTTGAACACAAATAATACTTTTTCCCATTGAAAAGGGATCCAAATTATTTTTGGTGTAACTTTTGTGAACACAGGAGCAGATATTTCATTTATTTGTTATGATAAGAAGTTAATACAACTTTGTTGGCCACTGTTTACAGTGACAACAACCCAATAAATGGACCCATAGTACATTTATGAACATGGAAATCAGACAAAGATCTGTACGTGGTGACTGAATATACAATACCAGTCAAAAGTTCTCATTTAATGTTTTATTTTTTACATTTTCTTTCTACATTGTACAAACCGGATTCCAAAAAAGTTGGGACACTAAAGAAATTGTGAATAAAAACTGAACGCAATGATGTGGAGTTGGCAAATGTCAATATTTTATTCGTTATAGAACACAGATGACAGATCAAAAGCTTAATCTGAGTAAATGTAACATTTTAAAGAAGAAATATGTTGATTCAAAATTTCACAGTGTCAACAAATCCCAAAAA
>BRDA01014590.1:59146-82319 GCA_036984385.1 Crenuchus spilurus | reverse complement strand
AGAAGGGGGGATGCCACACAGTGGTAAAAATGGCCTTGTCCCAACTTTTTTGGGATTTGTTGACGCCATGAAATTTTGAAACAACCTATTTTTCCATTAAAATGATACATTCTCTCAGTTTAAACTTTTGATCTGTGATTTGTGTTCTATTCTGAATAAAATATTAGATGTTGGCACCTCCGCATCATTGCTTTCAGTTTTTATTCACAATTTGTTTAGTGTCCCAACTTTTTTGGAATTTGGTTTGTAAATTAATATTGAAGTCATCCAGACTAAGAAGGAACTACGTCATGTAATAAAATTAAGTGTTAAACAAACCAAAATATGTTTTAGATTTTTCAAAGTAGACACACAACTGATGTCTCAAACACATTAATAGACAAGAAATACAAGTCATGAACTCTTAACAAGACACAGCTGTTAACTGAAAGTCATTCCAGGTGACTACCTCATAAAGCTGACTGAGAAAATGCCAAGAAAGCTGCCATCTAAGCAAGAGGTGCCTACTGTGAAGAATCTAAAATATTAAACATGTTCTGGTTTGTGTTCCAAACTTTTAACTGGTACTGTATATTCTATATTTTGACAAAATACTTCCTACATATCTTAATTAATAGAATTAAGCAGACTGCAAATTTAAATTCACCAAAGTTCTGATACCAGGGTTCTACATTTAGCGTCAGCAGTTATCAGTTTTAGAGCCCAGAGCTAAATCAGCACACCATCAAAACATTTTTCATGACCTTTTTTTACCTGTAGTTGACTGTATGGAGTGTATCCTGAAACTTTAACAGTGTTTTGTAGTATTTAAAAAAGAAAGTCAAATTTGGCCCCTGTAATTTTTTACTTATTTTTATTGTGTTCAGGTGCACCAATATTTGTGTCATGTGCTTAAAATGGTAGTATTTTTTTTTTAACATTTGTTGTGCCATGTCTTCTTAGAATAAAAGCATGTTTTGAATGTTTTTAAGGCAACATTATCTGTGCTGTCTGTTTTACTCAGCATCTTTATTTATCTTTAACCAAACCTTCCTGTAAGTCTACACCTGACTCTATATTCTACTTCTTTTGGTTTGCAGTGAAGTTTAAAGACAAAGCTCAGATTTTGAACAACATGGCCAGGGGGAAGGTAGAGGGCAAAGAGAAGGAAAAATCGGGTGAAGGTGAGCTCTAGTATTCCACCATGCCTTCTAAGTGTGTCCTAGTTCACAGTGTGTCATTATGTTTGTGTGGTCAGCCCATTGTCCCATCTTGCAGGTGAGCTTTTCTACATATTCACATTACTCCTTAATGTGGCTGTCACACAAGGAGCCCTGCACCAGGTGGAAGCAAGATGAAAGGTGCAGAGAAAAGGCACAGTGCCAGTAGCCTGATCCCATTGTCCTCCTCTCCATACACAACCCCACATTCCATGCTCCAGCCTTTGTTTTAGCCCAGGAGCTGCTTTCACATTAGGTGCCATAATGATCAAGCCTCAATTCATGAATTAAGTATGAGACTCTGGATCAATGAAGATTATCTGGCACAGAGGAAATGAAATGGCTTTTGAAATGGCTGCCAAATAATATGATGATGCTATTATTCCTTCTGACACACCTTTAATAAGCCTTACAGAAGAGTTTGGTTAAATATCAAACCTATACAATTTTCCCCAAAAACAATTAAGGTTTGAATGTCTTCAGCTTTGTCCTGGCCTGTAAGGATTATGTAGCTAATAAGCAAATTATCACTGTGCATGTACAAGCATGTACATCTAAATTTGCCAGTTGTGAATGCCATGAGTAGGTTAAGTCACTGTCACTCTGATCTGAGAATCACAAGTTCATCCCAGGTTATGCTGCTTGCCATGGTCAGCTGTGGCCCGAGAGAGTAAAGAGAGCTCTCTCCAGGCAGGTAAGATGGCGCTCTCTCCCAGCCCTACTTTGTAATGTCGGCTGACTCAGGCGCCTGCCAGGTGATCCGTAGAGCTGGGCATCCTGTGCATTCCTCCGAGCACGTTGGCTGCCCAGCAGCGATGTATCAGTAGTAGTTTGAAACGAGGCAGTGACTTGATTTTGCAGGCATCGGAGGAGGCCTATAAAGCTCTGCACCCTCCCAAAGTCAGGGACATTGCAAGTGATAAAAAAGTCAATGAATGGGGGGGGTCAATTGGCTACCAAACACTACAAAAACCAAAATTCCCACTTGTACACTTGCCTCATAATTGAGTTGTTAAATAATCTCACATAGGCTTGCTTATGCATTTTCTGACAACACTGTTATCTATACAATTACCAAATGTATGAACAAACCTTCATGATGCTTCATGATGACACCATTACTGTTATTAGCAAAGGAACATGTTCATTTTGTCCAGTCTGAGATGTGATTATCAACCTGAGATGGTCTAAGACAGGGGTGTTGAAATCTTGTCCTGGTGGACCAGTTTCCATCAGAAGTTTGTGATTTTCCTGCTCAGACACACTTACTAAACATACAAATAGCAATTATATAATTAAACCAGATGTGTTCAGCAGCGAAATCACACCAAACTTTGCAGAATTCAGTAGCAGATTGGGAGATCCCTGGTTTAAGACATGTGTCCTGTGGCTCTAGTGCAAAAGTAAAGCATCATTTGCTTGATTAGATTTAGGATTTGGGGGAAATTGTTTCAATTTGATGATTACTTGTTCTTGGTAACACACCAGAAATATGACGGGTCAATAGTGAACTTAATTTTTAGAAGCTTTGTATCATCTTATCATTTCTTCTCAAATTTCACAGGTGAAGATGCTAAACCTGAGCAGCCCAAAGATTCCAAAGAGCCAGCAGCATCCAAGGAGGACGGCACCAAAGAAAAGCCAGAGGGACAGAAGGTGGGCCAGCTTCTACATTTCAAGACCAACTGGGATGAAGCAGAGACATTAAAACACTTCTGTGCTTTTATTCAGCTCGTTAGCTCTTTAAAATGCTGCAAAACTCACAGTCATGTTCCATCATGTACAGCATGTTCAGTACGTTGCTGGAATTGTCTTTTCTGCTGTTGGTTTTCCTTACTTCATATTTTCCAGGTCTCTATGTTTCTCTTTCTGTCCGTCTGCACAGGAGGAGCCAGAGGCAGCAGGAGCAGGAGGGGGCGCGGAGGAATCAGGAGGGTCCGATGACAGCCATGAGGATGACAGTGAGGAAGACAGTGAGGAAGACAGTGATGAGGACAGCGATGATGATGATGATGATGATGATGAAGAAAATGAAGAGGAAGAGGGTGATGAGCCACTGTCCTTAGAGTGGCCAGACACCAGACGCAAACAAGCCACCTACCTGTTCCTTCTACCTATTGTGTTTCCTCTGTGGCTCACCGTACCTGACGTCAGGAATCCTGTAAAGTCAAATAATGCTTCAACCTGAGCTCATTATCATTACAATACTTTCTAATGTCTATCATTTTAATACATGACATAATCATGATCATAAGAGTGAAAATGTCTCATTAGTGAAAGTGCACACTGAGGAGTTTCACCAGATTTAATCCATCCATGAACACACACAGTTTAGGGGGCAGCAAGCACTCTGGCCTATAGGAGTGGGTAGCCTTATGCATGGTTCCCAGGAGCATTTGGGGGTTAGGTGACTTGCTCAAGGGTACTTCAGTGATGTCCTGATGGGGGGCTAGCTAGCATGATATCATGTTTACGAGGGTGAGTCTAAGATTTTCTGCACAGTGCGTGTACAATTCATTTTAATCAGTTTCAGAAAAGACAAATATGTTATTTTAGACATACTCTCCCTGCTGTCAGTAGATTTTGTCCCTCTATCAACAAGCTTTTGTAATCCCTCATTAAACAATGTTTTCTTCATCTCTTCATCAGACGTGAATCTCCGTCATCTTATGGGGGGCTTCTTTTGGGGGACATAATAAGTCACAGTCTGAGATCAGGACTGTGGGGACATGTTTTAACTCCTCAAAACTATTTTTGGAGAGTGTGAGCAGTATGCAGATGTGCATTGTCATGGAACAACAAAACACCCTTGAATAGCCGTCCTCTATGTTTTGTTTGATTTTTAAACTTCAGCTCTTCAGCAAACATTTCACTGTAACAAGATTACAAAACACTGTTTCTGTTGTTGATTGTTGAATCTTCTTCTTGACAATACTGGCCGTCACAAATCCCAGAAAACTAGGAATCAATGTTTCAGCTGATGATTGGGCATTTTTTCCACACTCTGCTGTTTATTCTCAGGCTCGTAGTGATGAACTCATATCTCATTACTAGTAATGATTCTTTTTAAGAAACACTTTTCTTACAGCATTGATCCACATTTAGTTTTACACTTTCTCCAGACTGTGCAGAGATACAAATCAGCACCAGACACATCCTCAGATCACAAAAAACAAATCACTGCACGCTGCTCTTCTTCTGTAAAAATCTGTTATTTTTTCTTGTCATAAATGAACTGACGTAACTGCACAGCAGTTGTTATGGTGGCAGAGACCCAGTACAGAAAATGTTGCTAAGACATTGTTTCCAACAGAAGGTTTAATAAAACTAAAGTGCAGATCATTTTTGACTCCCCCTCGTGTAATGCAAAACATCCTCCGTCAGCTTCCACTGATTTCAAGCATTAGGATGCAAAGTGTCCTTGAAGTATCAAATAATGTTAGGGTGGACTGAGGCAGCTGAATGACTGAATGTTCTTTGTTCTGATTTATCTCATCGGTTATTCTGCTTCACAGGCATCCAAGAAGTTCTTTGTGATTACCTTCCTGGGCTCCATAGTGTGGATTGCTGTATTCTCATATCTCATGGTCTGGTGGGCGCATCAGGTCAGTTTGAAACACCAGCAGGAACTTTTAGATGAATGAATGTTTATTAGGTCACATATAAGTCACATAGACATCTGATAAAATACTGACGTTGTAGAATATTAGCCCTTAACACTCACATTTTCTCTCCTAGGTGGGAGAGACCATTGGTATTTCAGAAGAGATAATGGGTCTCACCATTCTGGCAGCTGGTACATCCATACCTGACCTGATCACCAGTGTGATTGTGGCTCGTAAAGGCCTGGGAGACATGGCTGTGTCGAGCTCTGTTGGCAGTAACATCTTTGACATCACTGTGGGGTAAGTCAACCAGACCATGAAAGATTAAAAGATATATCAAGATTATACACTACTGTGCAAACAGCTGAGAAGATTTCATCTAAAAAGCTGTTTATGTGGGGACTGTTTGTTTGGGGCAAACTGGCTCAGGAAAGCACTAATTAGGATTAACTAATTAAATCTGACCTTACTAACGAGAATAATTACAAATAACATGAATGCAATACATCGTAATGTTAGTAATAAAAATAATATAATTATAATATTATTAAATCTTTTTGTTTAACCCTCTCCTCATGCCAGTCCAGTATCACCTGCAGCTTCATCCACTACCTGGTTGGGTTCATCACTACTTCAATATATTAAAGTGTGTTGCTGATGCATTTCCATGTGATGGCTGAGGATCATTGAGAAGATCTTCAAACAAATATTTATCCTCATAATATCACCAGAGTCTCTGAATTATGAGCTTGTTAAAAAGAAGTATGTAGTACTAACACTGATGAGCATTGCACTGACATCCTCTATTACATGTGAAGTCAAGCCACTGCCTCTTTTTTTCGATCTGCTGCTAATACATCGCAACCGAGCAGCTAGTGCGCTTGGAGGAAATTTCTGATGGATTGCCTGGCAGATGCCTGAGCCAGCGGACATTATTCAGTACCGTAGTTCTGGGGAGAGATTGCCATTACTCGTCCGGAGAGAGAACAGCCAATTTTACTCTCTCAGGTCCCGGCTGCCGATGACAAGCAGCACGATCGGGATTCAAACTCATGATCCTCAGATCATATTTACAGCACCTTAGTCTGTGGAGCCACTCTGGGCTTTAAGCACAGCACTACAACAGAATGACACACGACTTCAGTGACGTTTAGGTGCTATTTGCACAGTATTGTTTATGTACAGTCTCATTTCAGTGTTTTTTCACCTACATCATTGAAAAACACTAAAGTGAGATGAAGAAAGGGTTTCAGCCTAAATATGACAGAAGATGGTAGAAGATTTTTTACATTGCAGGGAAATACGTCTGTGACAGCAGCTGGTGTCTTTAATACAAGGAGAACTTTGCAATAATTAGTGATAAAATACAAGTCTGAATTAAAAATGATTTGCACTAGAATTTAGTTTTCAAAAAAAGCAAAAACATTATTTTTGACATAATCTTCCTTTTTTTCACTTTGTCCATAAACTAAGAATTCTGGGTTATGATGAAAAGCTTTTCCCATCAAAAAAGGACAAAGAGTCAATTTTGAGCTTTTGTCAGTTTAATGTAAAAAACATGTCAAAAAGCTCTTTTTATGTTTAAAGTAAAGATGATGAATAAGAAAATAGTAAAAACAAGTTTAAGTCCATCAAAGCAGAGGTCTTTCAAAGGAGAAGAGTCTCTAAGTCTTCTTGGCTGTTCACTTAGAAAATACCGGGACATGAGGTATGACCTCCCAGCTTGCCATCCTGACCAGACTGACTAATATCATTGAAGATGAGTTTTTTAAGGCTACATCTAACGTTGTATTGTAAGAATTGGCCTTCTTTAGCCAATTACATGCAAGCTATTTCTGCCGTGACCTTAGATAGACTCTCACGTCATTCAGTGATTAATTTGAAGTGAGGGTTTTCTGTGTGTGAGATCTGTGTTATGTCTGAAAGGGATGTGTATGATGCCTGTGTTCTGCTGTGTGGGGCCTCTTGTCAGCCTTTGGTTATAGATAGCGAGAAAACTAGCACAAACAGAAAAAATACACTCCATTCACTTACACAAACCTTCAAAGATTCTAAAATATAAATCTACACACCCAGATCATCTAGATGATTCTAATATGATTATCTAATGGTCATAGGAGTCTAAATGAATTATATGGTTCACACATCTATATTGAAAATTATATAAGAACGCCAAAAGAAGAAGATGATTGATTTCTGATTGAGAGTTTTATATACAGTGGTAACCCTACTTACGAGCATCCCTACTAACGAGTATTCCAGGTAACGAGTCAAGATCTCGGAATATTTTTGTTCCAGGTAACGAGTAATATTCCAGCTAACGAGTAGCGTAAATTTCTTCAATTATGCCAAACCGCTAGGGGCGCTGCGATCGTGGCATCTCCTAGATGCTACTGTAGAAGAAGAGGTCAGTCAATACAAAGTGAAAGTGCCTGTTGAAAGCGACGCTAAGGTAGCAAAAGGAAGTGAAAAAGAAAGTTAGATAAATTTTACTTTTACTTTTCATATGATAAGTGTAACCATGCAGCCGACAGCCTACACGAGCATTGTCGGTCTCCCTCTCATTAGCTGCCAGCCTACACGAGTGTCGTCGTCGTCATGTTTATGTTTTTAAAAACCCATATAAACACATTATTTAGCATATTAAAGTATACTGTATATTGGCCGGCTGACACGGATTAATCAGTTTTACATGTATTCTTATGTGGAAAATGCATCCAGCTAACGAGCTCAGCTCCTGCACAGATTAAAAGGGTTACCACTGTATTTAAGTTGTAAGGATGAAAAATAATGAGATGAAAACTAAAACATTGCATTATTTTCATTATACAGGTGCTGGTCATAAAATTAGAATATCATGAAAAAGTTGATTTATTTTAGTAATTCCATTCAAAAAGTGAAACTTGTATGTTATATTCATTCATTGCACACAGAATGATACATTTCAAATGTTTATTTTTTTTATTTTGATGATTATAACTACAACTAATGAAAATCCCAAATTCAGTATCTCAGAAAATTATGTTACTTAAGACCAATACAGAAAAAAAGATTTTTAGAAATGTTGGCCAAATGAAAAGTATGAGCATGTACAGCACTCAATATGTAGTTGGGGCTCCTTTGGCCTGAATGTGGTGGGGCATGGAGTCGATCAGTCTGTGGCACTGCTCAGGTGTTATAAGAGCTCAGGTTGCTCTGATAGTGGCCTTCAGCTCTTCTGAACTGTTGGGTCTGGTGTATCGTATCTTCCTCTTCACAACACCCCATAGATTTTCTGTGGGGTTAAGAACACGTGAGTTTGCTGGCCAATTAAGAACAGGGACACCATGGTCCTTAAACCAGGTACTGCTAGCTTTGGCACTGTGTGCAGGTGTTTTAGGTCAAATTTATGCAGAAATATAGAAAATTCTAAAGAGTTACTTGATTCTATAAACTAGAGTCATCTGGTTTCATTGACTTCCATTAAAAGCAAAGTAAGTTATAGTTTTGTACTATTTCTGTTTGCAAAAAAAACTTCACATACTATATATACTTCATACCAAGTCTGCATACCAGTTGGATCAGATTTATATCTGATGTTTCAGAGCTTTTAATTCACATCACATTAAATCCTGTCAAGCTACTAATGCATGAAAGCTTGAAAGGACCATTAAGCACATTTGGAAAATGCTAACTGGTACCCATTCACTTCCATGTTTAGCAGCATTTAAAGTGATGCATTTCATTTATAGCAACTTGAGTGATGTATTCCTTTGTGTTCTGAAATAAATCTCATCTTTATCCATCTGTACTCCTGTCTTTCTCTTCTAGGCTGCCAGTACCCTGGCTGATGTATTCGTTCTTCCATGGACTGGCACCTGTGGCCGTCAGCAGCAACGGGCTTTTCTGTGCCATTGTGCTCCTCTTCCTCATGCTTCTGTTCGTCATCATCTCCATCGCTGTCTGTAAGTGGAGGATGAATAAGATGCTGGGCTTCACCATGTTTCTGCTTTACTTTGTTTTCCTGGTGCTCAGTGTCATGCTGGAGGATCGTATCATTGTGTGTCCTGTGTCTATCTGACCAGCTCCTCAACTAAAACTGTCCATTCCCGCTCCTCTAATATGTCAGAGTATCTAGATCTGGAAAGCAACAACATAAACAGCTGATCCTGAACTTTCTCCACCTGTTAGAAGTCTAATATTTACAGATTATATGATGTATTTATATAGTAGCTGGGCCAAATTATATAGCCAAATATTAATGCTGGTGGACACCTTTCTCCCTGCATCACATTTGAGTGTATATTCTGTTTTATATAACACATTCCTCTTGATGTATATATGCTTTGGTTGAATCCAGTAAAATTTGGAATCTCCTAGTTTCTCAAAGTTTCCAAACTATATATTAAAGAAACAAATACCCTTACTGTTGTAGATGTTTGATAGTAAACATATGACTTGGTTGTTAAAATATGTGTCTGTATGCACAACTTAATTTATTCACCATATTGTTGGGACATCAAGGAATAGTACAATTTATTCCAAGTTTTCAGATTTTTTGTTTAATGATTTTCTGGTTTTCCATTCAAGTTGAAGCAGGTGCAAGAAATTACTGTGTATAAGTTCCCCACCTTTGCACTACGTCATTGCTTATTTATTCCTTTTGTATATTTTTTTTAATTTCTAGCTTCATTCAGTTGGTTTATATATACATATACAGTGCAACTTCAGTTCGTACAATTCAGTTATTGTAACCATGGCCATGTGGCTCAAAGCAACAAAGCAACAAAGAAAACAGCATCCACCTACACATTCGTCACTCACCCATGTATTTGTTGTTTATACTTTGTTTCTCATTGTTTATCATTAATAATGCTCAAAACAAACTAAAACATGTCACACTAAAGTGACAGTGCACAGCGCTACCAACTGAAAATGAGCGTGAAAACAAATGGCGGCCGAAAATCCAGAGAACAGGTGTCCAAAACAAAGGCTGCGTGCTGAACCACACCGGCACACCTCTAAAACGGAGCATAAACCCGTAAAATTGATGTCAAATGTTCCTTTATCCATTTCATTAGTCTTTTGTATTTATTTCTCATTGTGTTCTGTAAAACTATAGTTATTCTATATAAAATGTATTTTTTTGTTAACATTTTGCAGTGACTGATACAGATTCATTGGATTTACATTATTTCTTATGGGAAATATTGCTTCAGTTATCGTTTGCTTCAGTTAACATCAGGCACTTTAGAAGAGATTAATGATGAAGACCGATATGAACTGTATGGCATAAAACTACATCATCAGATACTGACGTGTAAATTATGACCGATTATGTACGCAATACCTCATAAGGATGCTTAAGAGCAACTCCAACAGAAAGAAATGACACAGAAATTCACATTACATTTCAAAGGGTACAGCAGATGAATAGTCCCAGCAGAGTTATACACAAATACAAATTTAAATCTTACCATCAGATAGAAATAATTGTACAATTATATCACTATTTATACCTAATAAAATGTTGTCTTTTAGTAGGGCTGTATTATTCTGCCTAAAAAAGGTCAATTGGAAGCTGTTCTTTAACCTTTAGAAGCACACAATTTGGGGGAAAAAAGAAAAGTTTGGACTATTTCTTTAAACAACAATATTGGCATTTTGGTAAATTGTACTTGTTTTTCATTAAGCATATGTTGTCTGAATTTGTTAGCTGACAAAACAAATTTTCTGTGTCTATGTTTTTAAAGAAGAAATGCAAAGCAAGATTTTTCCAAAGTTGTCCTTTAGAAGAACATTAATTGCTTATTATGAAACACATTTTGCATTGTGATTGTATTGTCTACTACTGTGGATTTCCAGAATTTGCAATTGTATGCAAAAGTCAGTAAAATGAGCGAAATTGTCTGCTTACTGTAAATTATGTAATTTACACTCATACTGCACTGGAATTATTTTTCTAATATGGAATATTAGAAGTCTAGAACACATCTATACACATTTAGATCACAGCTGTAGTGAGTGATGTGTGCTTAATGTAAAATACATTTACCTTTTTAATCTTTTTCATCAAATAGTGAACTGCAAAAAAGAGTAGTCTTGTTAATGTATTTTGGTTCTAAAGGTCTTAAGGGTTGTGAATTCTCATTAAAAAACAGGTTATTCTTCTCCAGGGACAAAGCCCGAGGGGAGAAACTGCAGTGAATCACACATTGTTTTGTCAGATAAGAGGTTCAGTGTATCAACATTGTAAATGGGGTTCAGTCATCTCCTTTTATTTGTAATAAATGAACCTAAAAGACATCTGTGCATGTTAGAGTGAGTTTATTTACAATTATAAACAGCATCTGCAGATCCTGTATGGATCTGGTGAAATAAAGAATATACAAATATAAACAGGAAATAACACAAAGAAATGATATGTGTAAAATACGCTGGCCCATAACAGTACTTTAGCATACAAAAATCAATTCATAAATCACCTTCCAACAGTATTAACATGTAAAATGTTCACATTTTATCATTGGTAACGGTTTTCAATCAGTTTGCCAGTTAAAAAGCAGGGGTTTTTTTCTCTGATGCAATAACATATCAATTTAGGGAGAAGAAAATAGAAAATGGCCAAAACATCATTGGCAGTGTCAGGACATCTAATTCCATAGCTTGCACAGCATCTGGTCAAACTGAGTAAACTTTGAATTCTTTGGAGAAGTATACTTCAGTATTTGTTGATCTCCTTATTAAGGGCCAAAATAATAATTTATGATGATTCATAACTGTGGCCTTTAATAGTAAACTGCCTGCTTAAGAACATTAAAAAAAACAAAGGTGAAGAAACTAATAAAGTCAGAGCAGCTTCAACTAATGTTACCAAGCAAGTAAAAAAGATCTGCTGCAGTCACCGTACATTTCATTACCCTCATGTAACTGACTTAAGTGCTTACGTGCTCTTTATATCTGTGTAAGTCTTCTCAAGTACCATGTTGGTGTACCATATCTAACAGTACTGTAAACAATGTATAAAAAGAATGCAAAACAAACAAACAATAGGAATAAATGATAATACTAGAACCATATGTTTTTGGCAGAGAACTGCCATGTCAAGTTGGTGGATTTGACCAATAGCAAGGCTAACATAATGCCACTTCACCAAGCTCATGTTCTAGATAAATATGTACTTTGGGCTGTGCGTAGAATGTTTTTTTTTAAAGAAAAACAAAAATAAAATAGACAAACACACATCAAAAGCAGTGCACTGTTGTTGACCTAGTGTTTCATTAAGCTATTAATATGTAAAAACATTGATATTTTTGAATACCAAAATTTCTGAATCAGGTAATTTGGACAAGGAAATATCCATCATCAGTCTCATTTTGGAATTCTAATCTCTAAAATCTAAAGGAGCAGCTGAAAATGCTTTTTGTAGTTGGTCTCCATAATGTGGTTCTTCAGCTCATTTGCCCATTCATAAGGCATTGCTCTGGTTGCTCAGATCAAAAGTAGAAAAAAATCCCATCTCTGAATTATATTAGTAGTACATGATTACATTTACATTTTTATTTTCACTCACCATGTAAACAGTCTTGTTATTCATGAATTAACATTTGGTCCAGTTCTGTACCTCACCTATTCAAAAGACGCTATGCTTCACAAATACCACAATGGTCTCCAGGACCATGACCATGGACGCCACACTCTCAAACACACCACATGGTATTTCCTTTACAAATGGAGACAAGTCAGTTATAACAAATACAAGTTTTAAAATATACCTTTATAATACAAATATTCTAAATAATAGAATAATAGCCTATGTACACAAAGGTGACTTTCTGTTGCAATATACAAGTGCCCCTGGAATACTGGGAAAGGAATGTGTGGAAACCTTGAAGCTTCTTTAGTTTGTTCATTGTGCTTCTTCACTTAGGGCCCTCAACATGATTGTGTTATTATTCTACTGCTACTGGTCCCAAAACCACTCTGTGATCTTCTCTATGTGATCTGATGAGAGTGATGATATGACCTGAGCACTAGATGATATTGCTCCTAATCTACAATGAACTCAGTACTAGGTATTACCTGAGTGGAGCTAAGAGTTTTAATGTGTTTCATGAATTGAGGGTGACGTGTTGAGAATGGTGATGTTCAGGGGAGAGTATGAGGTAAAGATTGTGTGTGATAGAAAAAACAAGACCAAGTGTTTAAAGGTAATACACAGTGAAATGGGGATCAAACAGGCCACATACCACAACTGTTCCACAGAGTGCTTAGAAATGCCTCTCAGTGTCTACATGGCCCTGCTGGGAGCCAGAGGTAGCTTTGGTAACACTGACTGTGAGTATAATGCACCTTCTTTGGCTAGACATGGCCTGTCTCAGACTCTGTCTCTTCACCTGTGTGATGAAAAGAGGGGAGAGGCAAAGGACAAGAGCAATCACAGACTTGGCAGCCCAAAAGTCCTCCTACACTCCATGACGCCAGCACTAGGTGGTCTATCGCAGTTTTGAGTCATCTTGACCTGACTGGGGGTCAAACGGTCATATGCCATCTTGTACTCACGGTCAAAAGCATCTGTAAAGTACAGGCATGGTATAGTAAGTATACCACCATAGGACACCAACCAATTAACTTTTCACAACAGAACCAACTCACCAATATTGATGGTGTTCTTGCCCAAAGCCACCAGGGACAAGAACAGAATATCTCTATACAAGCTCCTGTAAATGAACACAAAATCACAGGATTTAGAAAAGATTTTTATTTGATTAAAAAAGTATGGTTATTGCAACAGGTATCTGGATTGAGATCTTATCTGAGACTCTTACCATTGCCGGACGAAGCCCAGCCTGGTGCCAAGCAGCTGCAGAATCTGGCTCATGGGCTGGTAGACGTCATTTTTCTGAATACTCTTGACAACACTCTGTAGCACCTCTAAGCTCACTGCCTGTTCCTCTTCTGTCAGAGAGGTAGACCCAGTTGGGCTTGTACCTGCACAAATACATTCAGCATCATGAGCAATGACTGCATATGTACACATATTTACACAAACCAGCAACGGCATTAAAAAGACCTCGTTATTTCTACACTATTGTGCTTGAGTTTTGAAATACTCTGTCCCCTCACTGGTCACTCTGTTAGCTTCACCTTGTTGGCACACCTTGTGGATGTAAAGCCAGAGACAGTATCCCATATGTTGTTGCAAAGTAAGTGTTATTCATCCTCTAGTCCTTCATCAGTGGTTACAGACAGTTGCCAAAGGATGCTGTTGGCTGGATATTTTTGGTTGCTGGACTATTCTCACTCCAGCAGTGACAATGATGTGTTTAAAATCTCCAGCAGCTCTGCTGTGTCTCTTCCAATCATACCAGTGCAACACAGACAAACACACCACATCAGTGTCACTGAGGCATCAGTACATAATAATACCTGGGGAGTATTACACAAAGCAGGCTTACTCAGTTTAGCCAGGTAACTCAAGCCCGAAGTCGAACCTGTCCAATGAGAAAAGAGCAGCAGGACGTCCCTATTGGTCAGTACTCAAAGTATGGCTTAAACTATCTGGCTAACTTGGAAATCCTGCTTTGTGGAATACCTCCCAGATCTGTGGTGGTTCTGTGTGGGTTTTCATCACTAAAGAACAAGGTGAAATGAGGCTAACAAAAATACAGAGAAAAATGGACTACAGTCTGTAATTGTAGAACTACAAAGTGCACCTGTATGTTACTGGAGCTGATAAAATGGACAATAAACATAAATGGCTGACTGGTGTACATTTAAATAACAACACTTATCAATTTGCCAATTATCAACACAACACATTCTCATTTCTGTTCTCAAAGTATTTGAAATTCAACAGAGAAGGCTCTTACAATGTGCATTCCAAAGCATATAGCAGGGTACAATAGGGTCCTGGTGCAGTTTTGGGTTGTCCCACAGAATCTGGACCAGCACATTCTTACTATCCTCTGATGCACTGCTCTGTGGAAGCTGTGGAATAAACAATATATATTTGAAGACATGGCCAATGTACTTTGTGAATGGTGACAAAAATTGAAAGGACTCATATCACAACCCTTCTGAAGTATATTGGACCCACCTGCTCATCCGGGCTGCAGTGCTTAGAGTTGAGGATAAGGGCAGGCAGGCTGCTGGGCAACTCTAGCCTGCGAAAGAACCACACCAGGTTCCAGAAGACAATGGGGTGGTGGTCCACGATGGCAGATGAAGAGATGGCCTGTTCACCTTCATTCTCTAATAGGCTCTCCAGTTCCTTCCACAGCACCAGAGGGCTAAGGTAAGGCACAGTCACTGGCTCCTTTATCAGAGAACAAAAACACAACCATCAGAAAGACTCTTTGGCAGAGCTTCAGTACAAGCTTTATGGACATGTGATGAAAAATGCAGAAAAAGAGAAACATGAGAAATGTTCCACTTACTGTGCTTCTGCTAGATCTGTTGGATAGATTGTCTGTGGATTCATCACTATATGAGAAAAGGGAAGAAAAGGTTAAAAAAAATTCCTTACTTGGGGTATGCTAGTGTGTGTACTAGTGTGCATGCTGATTCTACATCTATACATTTGTAAAGCTCTGTCTGCATCACTGAAGGACACCAAATGTGAAACACTCACCTGCTCTGTCTAGTCAGGTCTGTGATGTCCACGTTAAGCAGGGGAAGGAAGGGTGAGCCGCAGAAGGGACAGGTGCTGTTTAGGTTGGAATCGTCAGCAGTCCAGCCTGCCATGATCTCCTCATCATACACAAGACATTCACAGGTGTTGCAGCGTGAGCAGCTGGACATGCGCACCTGTAAGACCCAAACAGGTGTGAGTTTCCTGCTGGACTCTGACTCCCATTAATACAAAATAATCTGTGCTTAAATTTTTTTTTTTTTTACAAACTCAGAGTCTCATTCAGGCTCAGTTTGGTCTGAGCCTAACGTGTAGGGCTGACTCTTGCTGTCATAATATCTTCAATAACCGTATTATAGTCTAGTACTTTATTTTAGCTCCTTGTTCTTCAAGGTAGGTATTTGTATTTTATTGTTACGAAAACTGATTCACATTTGCCAATTTCTGTAGAGTCACTAGTATTTATAGTTACAGCGACAGACTCACCTCAATGGCATAATTCTGATGGACCTGTAGCAGGTTGGCATCAGGACAAACATCGGGGGTCTGCGGGGCTTTCACTACTGCCAATGATGATCCTGGCAGCAAAAAAGAAACACAAACGGACGCAGTTGTTTGATTTGACATCTATTTTTCATCTCAGAATGTTCTTCAGAATCAGGCCACATTTGGGATGATGGTTGGTGTGATGAATGCTGATGACTAGCTTCATGAATGCTAATTCTGATAGAGTTCAGTATAAGAGGAGAGCACTCCCCTGAGCTGATAATAAGGAAAGAGGCCCTAAAGAGGCCTGGGATATGAGTGCGTCAGATCTGAGTGATAATTATGGAGCACTTCAGCCCAAGCTTGGCTGCCTGATTGAAGAGTCCCAATCAGAGGCTTTGCTCTCTGCCAGAAACACTCTGAGCCCCGTCTGCTGGCCTACTTCTACAACCACTGGGGCAGAAACGCACACACACTACATATGGACACAAACAAGAGCCTTCCCGAAGAGGATGCACAATGACCCAAAACGAGCATCTGCATAAATCTATGGTATATTATGAGAAGCATGTGCAAGGTCAACATCACAACAAGGTCATTTTATGTATATTTGGTATTTGATCTGTCTCCTTAGTGCCAGTATGTGGCCTCTAAATTCTGGGAAGATAAAGGCATTGTAATAAATATTTAATAAAGCTTCTTGGGTGATTTCCCAAGCTCAAATTTCCCCAGTCAAGTTCACTCAGAGATGTTACTCAGCAGAATCATCAGAGATTTCCACAAGATAGCCATTTGGGAATTTCATGTATTCATGTATATTCCTGTAAATACACTCACCAGGCACAATTACACTATTTAGTAAGCAGTAGTTTAGGTGAAAAACACACAAAGAACTCATCAATTTGCATACATGAGACACATTTTACAGCAATTTTTAAAGCTCTGAAATATTTTTAGAACACATTGGGTTTTGTGGACATGGATTAAGACTGGTCTGAGACTAAATTGCAATGCTAATGGCATCTAACCATTACAGATTCATGTTACTCTATCATTAGGCTTAATCTGGACCTTGAAATTGGCAATACAGACATTGATTTCTTCTGACTGCAAATTATCAAATATTATCCAACACCGGTCTCACCAGAAAATGAATTCTCTGCACCCTCTTGTGGACTGAAGTATTATAAAGATGGGATTTATTTTACACAGGGAAATATGAAAATGTAGTTTTTATCATGTGTCCTGTGATTGTTCCTCAATTAAAATCATATCCAGAGGAAAGCTTTGCATTTTTTCTTAAGTATAAACAATGTAGTTAGATTAACATTATTAAAACTTAATCAGATTTCTAGAAGTCCTAAAAGTAGATAAATAGAACCCAATTAAATAAATGAGACCAAAAGACTATACTTGGTCATTTATTATTGAATTAAATTATCCAATATGACATATTTGTGAGTGACAAAAGTCAAATCTGATGATGTTTTAGGTCATTTTTATGCAGAAAAGACCATTCTAAAGGGTTCACAAACTTTCAAGCACCTCTGTACAGTACTGTGCAAAAGTCAAAGGCAGTCCAAAATCCATATCACAAGCTTTACTTTGTTAAAAAATATAAAAAATACAACTATAAAATTATATAAATACATTTTACATTTTTATACGTATTAATATATTACACATTTTTTGGATTTCTTTGCTTTTGACCAATACTGTAAATCTTTCAAATGTACTATTTTTCATACTATTAATTTAATAATAAATCATCAATATCAGAAACTACTATTAAAACATATTTTAATATAAAAATGTTCCACTCCCACACTCTTCCATTAAACTTCATAGAAATTGTTCTGCCACATGCACCTAGCCTACACACTTGATACTTTTCTTCAATTAAATAACTAAATTATTAGCCCATTGCCTTGATAAGGTGTACTGGGAGCTGATAGAAACAATGTACACTGTCTGGCCAAAAAAATAAAAACTTACCATGTGGATTTAAATATGCTAATACCTAAGACCCTTTGCTTGGTTAATTGCTGCAGTAATTCAAATGTTTCAGTTTGTAACAATTCTTTTAACCCTAACTGATGCAGGGAGTAACTGTCATATTAGAAAATGTATCCCCTGGTCATAAAAAAGATGATACTGTGTTTCATGTGTTTCACTGTGTTTGCAAATAAAACAATAAGGGGACTATGGAGAACTTTCCGTATGCATTAATGCATTAATAAAACCTGTAATGACAGTGATGAACCGGCAGAAATGACTTAAATTCATGGTGAAGCTGAATTACAAAAAAAACAACAGTAAATCTCAGGGATATGTTTAAATAATAGTGAAAGTAAGAGCATGTCCAGGATTGGGACTGAAACAGCTTCAGTGTGCTAGGGAGCATAAAGATTGGACTGGAGCAAAAAAATGCTTTGTGGTCTGATAATTCTTATTATACTCTATTCCAGAGATATGTGTGAGTCAGAGTAAAAAAAGAAGCACATGTAAAGATGTACCCATTATAAATAGTATTATGTAGTGTTATGATTTGGGGTTGCCTTAATTAGTCAGATCTCTGCTAATCAGCATTAGGTGGCAAGTCAGTAGAGTATCTTAATGTACTGATTGACGCTGTTATCTGAACAATATATATATATTTTTTTAAATTGAGTCATCAAACTCAGATTTTGAAATTGAAGAATTATTTTCACACATTAATTTGCCACCAGAGTGTAATGGTTTATCTCATTGTCAGTACAAGATCTTAGTCTAAAATTAATGCTGCAATGGAACAAATGCTGCATATGGCTGACAAAACCATAACATGGAAAATACATGCCATAATCAAAGCTAAGATCAACTAAGTATGAGAGTGTGCAACATTTTTGGTAAGGCAGCATATTTCAACAGCATCTGTTTTACATCTTTTATCACAGCAATGTTTCAAACAGTCACTTACCTGTGAGGGAGGACTGGCGAAAGAGTCTGGGTGGAGCAAAGGGGCTCTCCAGAGACCGGCTATTCCTGCGTGGGCTTCTTCTAGGCCGAGTGACACCGAGAGAGGTGTCTCGTTGTGGGGAAGAAAGGCTCTCCGGGTCTGGGCAGGACTCACCCTCAAACAAAGAGGAGCAATCAGGGTCACCTGAGCCAAGTGATGACACGCTGACTTGGTCAGAATTCTGGTCCTGTACAAGGACAGTGAAAAAAGAGGATTATTGTATCAGAGATAAAAGTATGTGGACAGTGGGAAGCTGAGAAAATAAAATTTGCTTACCTGTGTAATGGAGGTTTGGGAGGACAGTCTCGAATAGAGCCGACTGGCTTTCTCGGCTACGCCCTTGCCTGCAGACAGGAAGCTACTTTTAAAGACATCCAGTGTGGGTGTGAGTAGAGAGTCCATGGAAAATGAGGAGGTGGAGGGCGTTGGGGATGAAGGAGAGGCCAGAGAGGTGGGTCGTGCCTCTTTGTTCCTGCGTGGACGTCCTTGTGGCAATGAGGGTGAGGAGAACAGCCTGCTGCGGGGCTGTGGCTGCAGATGTCCTGAGCCACCTGGTGATCCAAACAGAACAGCTGGGCATGGTGAACCAACAGGCGAGGGGCTCTGGAGGCCCCGTAGATCCATGCTGAGCGAGCGCTGGTTGATGGGGCTGCTCAGGTGCTCCATGTAGAGTTGGATTTCCTCTGCAAGGTCACGACGGGCAGCGGGAACTTCGGTTGTCTCATCAGCTTCCTCACTCTGCACTCGGCTCTCAGCTGCTAGCAAGGAGAGCGGGTCAAAGCCAGCCTCAATCCCTGTTCGAGCCACCGTTCGGCCTAGAGCACTATTGTAGCCTGCGCTCTGCTCCACATCGCAGTGCCCACTCACCATGCCAATACTCGTTCCCATGGTGACTGTGCAACTGGCGCTCCACTCCACTGCAGCTTTCACCGGTCCCCCATCTTCCACTATCTCCTCTTCCTCCTTCTCTGGATTGGCCTGGTTCTGTTTGCACCCATGAGTGGTCCTGAGACTGGAGACATCCACCAGCTGACCTGGGGTCAGGTGTAATGTGCTAGGCCGTATGGCCTTTTCTCCAAAAATGTCCAGAGAGTTAGGTCTCTTGGGGAGGGTTCCGGATAAGACATCCGTACTGCCTTGAAATCTTGACAAAACTGGTAGTCTCAGTGGAGGGGAAGAGTCCAGTTTTCTAGCAGCTCCTGCTTTAGACACTGAAAATATGAAGCATATGTTAATGTAGCAGAAACCAAGTGTGAAGGAGTACACATTAAAAGCCAATAATCACAACAAATCAAAGGGTGGCTCATATATGTTTACTGAGCTGCAAGATAACATATGACCTTCAGCAAGATAGGGCAAACCTTTCATTTTTATCTAAATTCTTGCAATACCCTATTACATCACATGGTGGAAGCAGTGAGGCTTCAATCTTACAGCACACACCTCCACACTGAGCTTTGGGAAAAACAACATGATGTACTCACATGCACTGGAGACTCTCTCCTTCTCCTTCATTTGAGGAGAGCCATCTTGCTCTTCACCCGCACTGATTTGCACCTCCTCCTTAGATAGAGAGTCATACCCTTGATCTGACTGACCACCTGTAACATACACACACAGCCAGGATGCACAATGAGTCACTTCATTTGAAAAATGTAGGGAACAACCACACACACACACACACACACACACACACACACACACACACACACACACACACACACACTCACACACACACACTCACACACACTCACACACACTCACACACACACACACACTCACACACACTCACACACACACTCACACACTCACACACCAACCACTTCCTGACAACTACATTCCCCCATGGACTTCTGATACTGAACAAAACATATTAGAGCTTATACATATATATATATTATTCTTATTTTTATTCTACTCACTACTTCATTCTTGCACTATGGCATCCAGTGTGGACAGCAAAGTAGAAATTTGATTGTACAGGGAAACATGTCTCTTTACTGTGCAAATGACAATAAAGCTTTGAATCTTGAAAACATGCTATTTTTACCAATGCATCTGGGAGGCCTCACTTTAAATATGACGCAAAGATAAGATTCAGTACATATAACTGCCTCCAAAATATGATTGGAATTAGAAAACCATCAACACTGCAGCAGCTTTGACTCTGGGCACCAATATTGCTAAACACAACAGCAACTGAAAAAGTTACAAATCGCTTACAGGCATAGCTTCAAACACACAGGTACTGCAGCACACTGAGATGGGCATTGCTTTCGTCACATATAAACTCTAAAAAGACACTGACACACACACACACACACGCACGCGCGCGCACACACACACACACACACACACACACACACACTCACATTCAGTCACACAGAAGAAGCTACTGGAGCAGAAAGATAATATCATAGACACTCCCTGCCTCCAGAGGTGAGCCAAAATAACACGGTTAGTCATCCTTTCCCTCTCCTTTCTCTTGCTCACTATCTTTGTCAGATTCCTGCTAAGCCACCAAATGCACAGCCCAAGTACCTTTGAGTCTCTCCTGTCAAATCTCAGCTTCTGCTTCTCAGATCTCTTCTGTGAGCAGTGCTGCCTATAGCTTTATGTTCCTTTAAAGTCCCTTTCACATTCACAGAACCTCACTTCTCTTTTCTCTTTATTCTCCTTCTCTGCGTGATGACATCTCCTCTTACTGTGCGTGGTTATGTTCACCATGGCAGATGTGTGCATGTTTTGAGATTAATGAGAGAAAAAGGGGAAAAAAAGAAAAAAGGGATAGAGCTCTACATTGAGAAATAATGACTCTTGGAGAAACTGAACTATTTCAAGAGATCAAAAAAAAAAAAAAGGCGAAAGAGAGAGGGAGAGCGTGAGCAAGAAAGTGAGGGCTATAAAGTTAATGAGAGAGGGTGAGCTGAGATCTCTCCAGCCAGTAGAGAGGGTGAGAAAGGCAGGGAGTGAAAAAGGGGTGTGGATGACGTAAATTAAGGTCAGACAGGTCACCTGTGCTGGATCCATCATCGCTGGAGTCCATTTTAGTGAAGTCAGTATCAATAGAGGCTCGCTCTGCCGAGTCATTAGTGCTGTCCAGACTGCCATGGCTGACACTGTCGAGATCACTGGCATCTGTGTACACAGGAACACACATAGAATCAGAATATACTAGAAAACAATCCGTGCTTAATCCACAGCAAACAGAAGAGTCTGCAGTAGGCACTTCACATAGATCATTAACAATAAAATCAGTCAATAACTGGATCATGGCTAGACACAATCTGCTGCCTGCTGAGTTTTAATCTCTGACATTTGAGCTAAATGGCTTATAGATGATGACACTTCTACTTGGGTGCATTGCAGCTTCAGCCTGTTACAGTTACAGGCCCTTATGCATCTGTCATAATGAGCTGGTGCAGATGACACCATGGGAATAGGAGGAGATCAGATCAAGAGCAGGCTGAACTGTGAAAGTCGTGGAGGCAGCTATCTGCTCTCATCTTAATTGGACCCATTAATGCCTGGCTAGATGGACAGGGAGGCTGGCAGAGGTTGTAGTCCTGGGAAATAACAGGGAGACGGGAGCTGTGGAGATGAGAGCTCCCCAATGAACCTTGCTTTAATTAGCTAACCTTGCTGCTGTAGTAAAATGGAAGGAAGACCAGAGTATTTTTGTGTTTTGTATCTGATGTTTTCAGTACTTTTCTATAACATTCCTTATACTTGACAAGAAGGCTGACTTCTTTAAAAAACAACTTGAGACAGTCTGCAAGAAACGTGTAACAGATCAGAGGACTTAAAATCAGAACACCCCGCTGAGAGCGTGGGCACTTGGAGAAGTTTTAGAGACTGTGGCAATTGTATAACTCTACTTTGATAATTCTCAAGTATTTATTGAGTTTTGAAAAGCTTGACCTGCAAACTCAAAGTACATCTATTCTACTTTTATTCACAAAGAATTAATTAGTCAAGAAAAAAAAAACAGTTTACTTTTTTCATATTTGTGGAAATGTAGGAATATTGAAGACTCAACCTTTTAAAGCTTTGCATTTTTAAATAATAACTTGGCTGGTGCATACATCTCTACTGGGTGACTCTCCTCTGAAAGAGAATATTCTGACAGCTTTAGATCTTTAAAGAGCATTTTCCAAAGTTCAGCCTCTTGCAAAGGCCTAATTGAGGATTGAAATATGTACTATAAGATCTCTGTGATGTGATTGTCAGCGGGAAGAGCAGGAAAGCTGTTTCAGTACAGAGGAAGTCAGAA
>BRDA01014590.1:23387-59046 GCA_036984385.1 Crenuchus spilurus | reverse complement strand
CTAATTGAGGATTGAAATATGTACTATAAGATCTCTGTGATGTGATTGTCAGCGGGAAGAGCAGGAAAGCTGTTTCAGTACAGAGGAAGTCAGAATAATTAAGGTTTTACTATAGTATATATTTTATGTACAGGCTGTAAACATACAACTTCATTTAGCAATAAAAAGCAGTCCAGTCAGTAGAGAGTTGAAGGAAATGATTACAGGAAATAAATATACTCTTAATAATAATTGTTATCAAGTTGTATTCTTTTTCTAATTTACCTAATGCTTAATAATTTAGAGGAACATGTGCTCGTAAAATATTTCCTCTCTTTAGCTGTGTCACAATGACACAAGTCCTCAGAGTTGTTTAGACTTTTCAGGCTCTGCTTAAGGTGGTTATCAGGACGCGTTGTCTGTGTTATGTCCACGAGACCACATGTGCTGAAACTACTGGAGCTGAACAACAAGGCTATACACATTGATGTAGTCATATTGATAGATAATATCCCTTTGCCTGATTTACATATAATCTGCATAAAAGTATATTTGCTTTGATGCAGCTTGTGTTGGGTAGGGGAGGGAACACTCAAGTGTCCCCTCACTTTGCTCGCTCTCTCTCTCTCTCTCTCTCTCTCTCTCTCTCTCTCTCTCTCTCTCTCTCTCTCTCTCTCTCTCTCTCTCTCTCTATGGTGAATCCATTCATAAATCTGTATGCTGAAACAACATTCCAAACTTTTATATCTTTTTCCATTTTAATTGTTGACTCGTTGTCATCTTTTGAGTTTCTCAAAGTCTCTCTTTCAACAGCAAGTCAAAGTCTTTTTACAGAACATAAACATTTCACCTCCATTAGCTCCAATCACAAGGTAGACAGTTTGAACTATACAACAAAAGATATAAAATGGGTGACAGTGAGAATGTGAATGGAACAAAAACAAAATATAAAGAGAATTAAACACCAAAGGAGGCTAAAATGCAGTCAATGGATCTGCAACTAAGTTTTATTAAAAAGACACAGCTACTCCATCTCTAACCTCTCTCAGAGAGACCACAAATACAGCTTTAGAGATTAACAATGGAATATAATATATGAAAAGGTCTTTCTCACTCTATCCTGCTAAGATTTGAGCAGAACTACAAATGCAGGTACAGAATAAAGTGGATCCAAAACATCAGTTTCAGGAATGCAGTTTTGCAATTTCAAAATACACAGAAGATCATTACCATGACCACCAGCATTATGGAGGAATTCCACTAGAAGCCTTTCCTAAGAGTAAGCCTTAAAACTCAGCAGATGAGCTTTGCTAAACATCATTGGAACTATACATGCAGTGTAATTATATGCATAATTATATGGCCAGATAAAGCAATTTTTTTTTACTTTTGTCATGTACACCATAGTCACATTTGGCAAAAAGAAAAAGCATACAACAAAACACACTTTCATGAGCTGTGTTGGGGCTCTTTTAATACCTGTGGTCCAGAGATTCTTTTTACAATTAATGGCATATAATCCATTAATGGCAGTAAATAGTAATCTACTAAATATCAGGTGTTTTCAGCCCCAAAACACTATTTAGCCCAGTGTTTCAGTCTAAAAGCTGTACTCTGCTAGAAGAGTGATGCTTGTTTGTTTGTAGGTATTATCTTACTTAAATGGCCACCCACAGACATAAAAATGAGAAATAAATATTATTTATATACATTTATTTTTGCAGTAGTCTTTTCAGTCTTTAGGTCTGATCTCAATTTAAAAAGCTCAATAAGTGTACTACAAGTGCAACCCAGAAAATGTCTCAGTGTCATTATTATCAGAAGAGAGACTTAACCAAACACTAATAATAGAGGGGACAATATTTTGGAAATCAAAATTTACTATCAAAACTTTTTTTCCTCCCTAAAGTACATTGTACATATAAAAACATGCAGCTTACACATTTTTTATCTAAAAATTTCACTTACTTATGTGTGTTTTATTTAGTACACAGATGAGCTAAAACAATAGGATCAATATTCTAATGTGCTTATCATACTGGTGGTCCTCCCTGTGCCACCAATGCAGCTCCTACCCACCGAGCCATGAAATTTACAATCCTTTAAGTCCTGTAAATTGTGAGGTAGAGTCAGACTTGTTCAAGCACATCCCACAGATATTCCACTGGATTAAGATCTGGGGAATTTGGAGACCACTGTCAGCAGACACCAGAAAAGACTGCTGTTTCAGAGATTTTTACAAATAACAATTTAGCCCCAAAAAGTTGCTTAAATCTTCATCTTCTAATCTATTTGGCACAGATACACTCTCAGTATAGTTGGGAATTTAAACAGTTCCCTCTTTTCCTATGTCTAGAAATGTAACTCATTCTTAATTTACACTTATTTTTCAGCTGAGGGGCTGTCATAATCTTGAAATTTTAGCCAACAATTAATTGCCATATTATTAATTGCAATCATGTATTTAACTTATTTTGTCTAATGTAGGCACCTTTTAAAGTACAAGTCTCTACATGTAATCATTGTTTTTTTATTGTTTCTGTCTGACTGTGAATGTATTTACCTGAGAGTTGTGTATCTTTGGGTTGACTGGCTTGTCTCTTCCACACTTGTTTGAACTGCACCACACCCCGAACCACATTCCGTAATTTACCCCACAAGAAATAGCCCCCTCTGGTGGAGGAAGGCCATGTGCTCTCTAGCACTGCCTATGGAAGAAAGAACACATGAAGACTGTGAGGATAACCATGAAAACACATGCACGTGCACAGAGACACACACACACACACACACACACACACACAGATTAACAAAGTAATTCTTCTGTGTAACCCTTCTCATTATCTTAAGTAGATTGTGTTCTCTCTCAAGGACTGGCTGTAATTACTCTGATAGAATTGGAACAACTCTCAGCTGTCCAGGCTTGTGTGTCTCTGTGTGTGCCTAGTAGGTGTTTTTTGGGGACTTCTTATAAGGCAGAGAAAAGCTAGTCGTCCCTTGAGAAGCTATCTGGCAGTATACTCATTTATCTTTTGACAAAAAGCACATAAAACAAAGAGCTGCTCTTTTGAGTCTATGCTAGTTTGAGCCTCTAAAATTAGATTAGTAACTCAAATTCACTCTGCTACTATTGATAAGCATTCTCCCAAACAGACATGCATTTGTACATACTTTATCTTTGCACAGCTTACCACCAAATACTGCTCTGGCACAGTGCAATTCTAGCTGATTATGAAAATGTATTCAATATTTAAATGTAATCCCGTCTCCAGAGAGTTTCAGGACTTTCCATAATGCACTGAAGTGGGATTCAATTAGGTACAGAGCAATGATACTTACTCTGTTATAGTATCCATATGTTATCGCATTGGGCTGGACCCCAGCTTTCTTCATCTCAAAAAGTACACGTACAGCCAAGACTGGCTGCCCATACTGCCCACAGAGCTGCATCAGGATCCGGTAACACACCTACAGACGGATGCAAAACAATTAAGTGCTACCCTGAAGTAGACTAGCAAAGAGCAATACATGATCAAATGATCAGCTCCATTAAAAAAGCCAAACACCAACTACTAACAAGATACTAAATGATTCTTGCTATTTTTAGGGATTTACCTCATCAGGGGGCTGCAACTTCTTGTCTTGCATCTTCCTTAGGACGTCGTACGCAGTGCGCAATGCTCGCACCTTAGAATGACAGGCAGCCACATATGCCGGTAAACAGATAAACCACAGGCCATGGCAATGGCGCAATAGACACTTGGACCACATCTGAGGGATGGATGAGTAGGTCTTGGCCATACGCTGGGCCGATTTGATCTCCTGATGAAAGGAGGGGGATCAGAGAGAGAGTGAGTTGAAAAGAAGGTGCAGAAATAGCCAAGCTCTTTGAGCAGCAAGCTCAGGTTTGATGGAGCATGACAAGAGATATGAGAGAGACACACACCTGTTTGGAACGACGAAAGATGGCAGCAGGGCTCCCTGGACTGGTGTGTCTGGAGGCTGAGGTTGCCATGGGGATGCTAGACCCCTCCTGGGGCTCACAAAGCTCTGCATTCAGCACAGGGAACCCACTATAGCTACACAACACATGTTGACAGGACATGTTATCTACACATGTTGGCGTTTATTGATTCAGTTATTTAACTTGAGAGAAACTGTAGTTTTAACGGCAACATAGACTAATGTATGCGTACATTTTTGGGTCATGAATATATATTGAACAGTGATTATAAGTAACTGTTGAAAACAAGCTAGGTCTCTTTCCAGCATAGACATTTTCAATACAGACATTACAATTAATAACAATTTGATTAAACATCAAAAATGTACTCATATAAAATAATTTAATTACAACTTCAAATTCAGTATTTCAACTGTTTTTATTTTACCAGCACCATATCAAAACATCTTTTAAAGGTTAGTTTCACTTTCTTGAAACTACTGTTACCTAGCAGTATAACATACAGGAATCCAAGCAAGATTTACAGCAATGCAGATGCTACAGAGAGCCAGAAAAATGCCAGATGCACCTCAAAGCAACCATTTCGGCTAAATGACCTTTTTCATTGTATGATCTATACCGTCCAAAACATCCAGTAGCTTTCGCTCTAAATAGGTTTATTTTTAGCTCACAATCAATAGCTTATTAATGGCTAAACTCAGAATCAATCATTACCTTATGTTACATTACAACTCATGTTAAACAGCAAATTAAACTACTATGGGAAGTTTACACAGAGATCACAAAAAACAAAGCATCACATAATGGTAAATGTTCTAACGAGATTTTAAAAAATGCCAAATGTGACCCCGCCAGGGAAAACCAGGTCAAAGTCATTCTTTTTTTCAAAATTAGTTTTTTTCAAAACAAATTTTTTTGTGAATTTAAGTTTTGTTTTTGATCAAAATATGTACTATGATAGATATCTGAGACTGTTATCTTTCATTTACAGCAATAATACTGAGTGGCTAAGTTTTGTTGCTAATGTGAGTGACATGATATTGACACCATATCTCAATAAGTTGCCCAGTGACTTTGGCCTGGTTTTCCCTGGCGGCGTCACAAATGGCTTTGAGGAAATTAGAAAGCACACATGTACTTTTGATTGTGAAGTTCATTGCTAATTTCACCTTTCAACACATTGCAGACACCTGTTATAATGATGACTGTAACCCTGCAAGTCCACCAATTTCTACTGGCTGTAAGCTGAACTTCAACATTCTATATGCACACTTTCTAGAAAGAGTAAAACAACTACTAGAACATCTCCAAAAATTAGAATAGCATGAAATAAGTTGATTTGTGTTCACATTTTTATTTAAAAAAGTAAACTATGTTTCATATGTGACATATTTCAAGCTGCCCTATAAAAATAGCTACCTAGATTTTTGAGAGCTAAGCCTGAATCTGGTCTATTCCCACCTTTGATTTCGTACAAAACACAAACAATTTCAAAGAGATCAGACTGAAAACAAACAATAATAGCACATTTCCAAAGAATAACAGCATTTAAATATGATGATGTTCACTTAGGAGTTTATTTTTCCACATTCTGAATGCTGAGTGAGTGACTTCATACACATTGGAATCCCTCAAGACTTTTTATTGTTTTTTTCTATTGTTTTTTATTTATTTTCTACATGTGCAGACTGTTCAAAATAAGTGACTTTTGAGGTCTTGCCGTTTGCATTGTTTTGTAATGTTTTATATATATGTTGTCCATTTAATTTTTTGTGAGTCCATGTCTGTATATTTTACCTGTAAAGCATAGAGGGCTCCTCTCCCTCAGGCACATGGGGTAGCTCTGGGGGAGTAATGTAGACTGTGTGCTCACTGCGATGTGATTTATCCAGTTCAATGAGCCTAGTGTCCTCTGGCCTATCACTGTCCACCTAGGATTAAAACAAAGACTCATCATAACCACAGCCAAGCCGCTGCCATAGACACACAAACAACAGCCTGGCAGCAGTGCAAGGCAAGGGATTTCCTGCAGTCTGGCCATGCTGACACTTGGCAAGAAAATCCAAAAGCATCTGACCTTGGATCAGACTGGAGACAGTTTTTAGTGCAAACAAACATAATAATCTCCTTCAACACTGTGTTTGGCTTATTTCATATACACATGAAGAAATCCTGATTGTCCCAGCCTCCCCCATCTACTACAAACACACACACACACCCCAAGTGCATTGACCTGAACTTAATGTTGAGAAGTCATGTTGCTTCAGGGATATGAAATCATTACTGTGCAGTGCATTGGCAGGCTAGCCAGTGGCTTGGAAGTGCCACAGCACATTTAGCCTGTAGATGTCTCTGTCTGAGTGTCCTACCCCCACCCCAACACTTCAGAAGGCACTGGCCTATATAAATCCAAGACTAAGCAAAAGAAATTATAGAATGGACCTTTTTTCACTAACGAAAAGAAAAATCAGCCACTGATGTTTCAATGTTGCATTTCAGTGGAAAGAATAGTGGAAAAAGTCTTCCTTGGCAGGAGGGACTGAAACACAATAGTTCCATCAGCGACTGATCAAATGCAATCGCTGAACAGACTGATCTGAGATTTGTTTTTTGATCAATGGCTGTCTCTGTTAGCAGAGCATCGACTCTCTCTCCAGCAGGAATGCTTTAATGCACAGGCTAGTGTATTAGCATGAGCTGGGCTCTGCAGAATGAGGAGGTCACAGTGTTCCCTCTGAGCATCCATATTCCACTCTGGTGTCCTGCTCCGAATTGTGTTCAGGCTCTGCCAGTCAAAGCTCCGGCTACTATCCAAACCCAGCCAATGTGCACAACCTACCTTTGGCTCATTTTAAAAACAGCTCACACAACCACTTTCATTATTAGTGGCACTGCTAAAGTGCCATCCTCGGCAGGCTTTAAAGAGTGAATGACGAGCCAGGGCTGGGGATGTGTGGCTTTGGCTGTTTACTGCTCTAATGAACAGTGTGAGCTAGAGTGAAGCTACTGCCAGTTGTTTATTACATGTAAAAAACAATATCTAAATAAGAATAAGTTGTCTGTTCCTGCTGTCTCATTGCTGTCAAAGCAGTAATACATGAACCTCAGAAGTACAATCCAGCTGTCCAGTAATGTATTTGTCAACACTTCTATGCCTTCCAGTAGGATAACTTTGACAGTATGTTAAGAAAAAACATGTCCATGTGCAGGTCATGAGAGATGTGTGGAGACTAGAGAGCATATGAGGAGACGTTCAATGACGTTAGGCACTGCAGGATGAATTATGAATGTGAGGCGGTTCTGAATGTCTTGGCAGTTATGCAGAGGCTCGTCTGGGCTGTACTGTAATGGTGCTTTAATAATGAAAGCCAGTGGCGCAAACTCAGAGAGAGAGCTAAGAGTCCAAAGAAATCCTTCACACACTCTCAAAGTCAATGCAGCTTACACTGCATCACAAAAGTACTGCATGTGAATGTGGGACTCAATCAATTCTCTTTTCATCAGGCCAAAATACACAAATGAACCTTCTGCATTGATCATACAAATTCTATCTCTGGTTTTCCTAATTATTTGTTCCAAAGAAAATAACTTTTGTATTAAGAACAATCTGAGCAAAATGTCAGGCAATAATTCCTCGAAACACACTTCCAAAGTTTTACAGGACACCAGCTGCTTACCTTTCCACCTTTCTCTGTGCCAAAGAGCTTTCCACGCAAGCAATAAAGACATGGATTAAATGCAAATGTGAGAAAATAAAATAGGTAAAGAGAGGCAAAGGCAGATTAGAAAAGTAAATGTATAGATTGAACAGGTGCAATAGAGAATACTGCTCACACAGAATGAATTAACTGACATAAGTAATCCCTGAGGATCTGAGCAGCAAAGATTAAAATGGAAATATCTTCCTAATTGTTCTTACAAATCATGCTGCATTCGCTCTAGTGAACTCTTTACATCTTTGCACTTCACTGGACATAATGCCTGGAGGATGGCTTAAACACACACACTTTATTAAAGTGGAGGAACAGCATGCTACAAACAAAGCAGCACTTTACTTTTCATTAAACTTAGAAATGTAAAGTCTTTCTCATTCCTTACACACAATGCATAGCCTTAATTCAGGAAAAGGGTTTTACCTTGTCAACACAGTCATCAAAAAATGCCAGGCTTGCATCCTTATCACTGACAAAGGAACACTCTTCGATGAAGCGGATGAACATCTGAGTCTTAGTCATGAGGGAGTAGAACTTTTGGTGTGAGCGGTCACGGCTCTTCAAGAATCCTGATGAGAAAAAAAACCACTTTTAATGTCTGCAAGTAAAAACACACGTTTCAGGGACAAGAGTGTCCTGTGCTTTAGACGGAGATACAGGCTACTCAGTTCCAGCCAGTCTGCTACAATTACACATTGAATCAATCAAGTCTGGGAAGTTTTAACAGACACCTAACAAATGATTTCAAACTCTAGGCACTCACTACATTAAGATAGAGTGGTCTGTTTTAAGAACACAGTGTGAGAGAGTGCAACTAACTCCTGGTCCCCGGTTACATAAGATGTGCTCTGAGACATTTTATTCGGTGTTGATGTTTGCTGGACATGTCAAGACTAATTTGAATTAGAGATTTAAAAAGGCATCATGCTAATTTCAAACAGACTTCACAGGCACAACTCCAAACTCCGAACAGCTGCAAAGATTAAGCATTCTTCCAGTAAACTCCAGTGAACTTATCTGTCACTAGACAACGCTTGGAGATTTTTTTCCTAACAGAAAGTGATTCAACATTATAACTTCTGGCTTCACCATTCAGTGTTTCTCTTTCTGCACATTTTTGCCAAGCTATTACCACAAAGGTATTTCAAGCACATCAGATTATTTTGTTGTTTTCAAACTGATCTACGTCTTCTGTACAACAAAAGGTGGTGTAAGAATATTGAAAAAACTTAACCCATATGAACAGATAAAGACAAAGCTCACCTTGCAGGTCAAAGAGAGAACTGGCATCAGTTGCTTTTTCAGAGGGAGCCTGGGTAATAGGAAGCAAATAGGAACGGTAACCCTTCAAGATGGCGGCCATGAAGCGCAAGAAGGATTCTTGGATCTCTAGCTCCAACGTCTGAAGACTCTTTACACCACTGCCAGGATCCCGCTCACTCATGGCCACCTCCATCTGACCTTCCTCACGACTCAACTGATAACCTGCAGAAAATTTATATGTCTTACATAAGCAAAGGTCAGATAATCTCCACTCCTTTCATCTGACGAAGATCCATTTCACTCTTTAAAGGCTATGCAAGGAACATATGTAAAGATATTCTAGATAAATGAGCTGCAAGCCATCATTTGTTTTTAAACAGAAAGAACATGATGTACTCCTAAGTATACAACATTTCCTAGCACTGTAGTTTTTACAGCACTGCAAAGTAATCATACAATGATTTATATAGTGCATCTACAGGTTAAAAGAATGGTTCATCAAAAAATCTTTTCAAGAAGAATTTGTATGTTTTTCTAATTATCCTGGATATAGTCAATCATCCAAGACATGTTTGGGTTCCAAACTCTGCTTCTTTATTTTAGACCTAGAGGTGACATTGCTAACAAACATGTCAAATCAGTCGTCCAGATTTTCTATCAAAATACATCCAAACGCAGCCAGATTTTAAATAAAGTCTCAACTAGTCCATGAATTTAATTAAACACTATTACTTAACTTTTAGATAAAAAAAAATACTTCACCACTATGATCAGCCACTTCAGAGAGCAGCAGGTTTGGGAGTGATTGTGATTTTGGATCAGATTAACTCATATTTATGATGGACATAGTTACTAAAACTTATTCAAGATCAGCATGTCCTACCCACGATCCAAGATGGTGGGTGCAGAATTTGCTACAGTAGTGTTATTTCTATTATTTCTACTTTTTGTGTCCTAAAATAGATTTGAGAGAATGACTAATGTGCAATTTATGTGACTGCTGAATTATAGTGCTTCTTAGCAATGTTATCCTTGCAGCTACAGCAAAATCTGAACCCCAAACACATTGTGGCTGAATGACTACATCTGAGGTAGCCTAAGTGAAATATTTTGTAAATATGATTTCTGAGTGGACCATTCCTTTAAGGGGCATACATATCATGCTGTACATAGTCAAACAGAAAATATATTCCATTCCCAGTTAAGTTCAGTGACAAAAACATAATTTAACACTCAAGCAACAAACAGAAAACATTGCAAGGTTCCAAAGGGTACTGAGATCCTGTCTCTGTTCAGCACTGTGCTCTGCCTCTAAATCTTATAGCATCTCAAGGTTTAGTGCTGTTACCTTATTTTATTCTGTCAAGCATTAATAAAAGCCTAGATAAGTGATAAAATAAAAACGACAGGGTAACACCACTTTACAGGCCTTTCTACTGCACTGAATTGAGTAATACGTGTCCTTGAATGGAGACTTGGAGGAAGAAAAGGCGAGACAGAAAAATCAGACTCTCCACTCACCCTCTAACAGCTGCTGGTGGAGATCACTGAGGGTGTTGATCAGATGTTTGCAGGCTTTCCTTGGCAAGATCTTCCACGTGAGTGCTCTGCGGTCCTCTTTGCTGAAACCACACACGTTTATAATTACAAGGAGGAGAAAGTTCAAGTAAACAATGTATAAAAAAAGCCTTAGAACTCTAACAGCAATGTGACCCTCATGACCTCCATAAAGTCCTCGGCATCCTCCAAAAGGCTATCAGACAGGAGCATGTGGCCACCACATGTAGGGCGCTGGATCTTATCTCTTACAAAGCAATGTTCAGGGCCATTTAACATTAATGTAATGACCATATGCATCAAGATATCTATGATTGTTATCATCATTAAGAATCTTTACTCAAAGGACTTCAAGTGTTTGTCAGAACTGAAAGGCGGTTTTACAACTATGACATGAAAACAAATTTCTTCGGAATTTTTATGGAGAGGTAGGTTGAGCTTAAGTTTATACTTCAAGAGAGTCTCTCTGGAGAGTTCAAAACTATGCAGAGGTCAAAAGATCACTCACTGGGAAATGGTGTTGGTGTCCAGGTCCACGCAACTAATGTCAGCTGGTGGCTCGTACAGGTCAAAATAGCGCGAGTCCACACCAACTATGAATGGGCATGGAGCGCTGAGAACATCAGCCAGGGCTAGTGGGCACAGAGGAATGTACGGGCATGGCCAGTGAAACGGGAAGATCATCTAAAGACAATAAATTGTTTAAATAAATAGTACTCAATACAGGCTCAATCCACAGTAAATCACATAATTAGTAGTCTTACACATGAATGCAATTGCAGTAACAAAGAGTTAATGCAATCCTGTAGTACAGTGTGCAAACAGTGAACAATTTAAAGTGGTCTGATCATCAGTTAAGATTAAAGAGTCAGAAGAAACAAACACTATCAGCACCATCATCCACACTAAGCATTGACATAATAATGTGCAGCTGGAAATAAAGTTGGCTGTCAAAAGAAGTCTAATGGAGAACACGTAAGTACTTCCAATGTTCAATGCTCACCGATACTAGGGCCTCAGTCACACTGGTCAGCACAGCTGGCCTCAGAGAGTGCACCAAAATCTTGTGCTCGGTCACAGCTAGAACTAGCAGAGTCACTGCATTCTTAGGACCCAGGTTCAGTAGCAGTGTGGAAAGCCTTCCACCACTAAGACAGAAAACACAGAGACATAAGCACAGATTTACACATACCAGACACTGTCATGAAATATGGTCTGGCAGTTCAATTACACATACTTGAAGTAGAAGGGCAACTATAAATGGATGAGGCAGTTTGTCATGCACAGAGCAGCATGTACCAGACACAGTGAGTGTGAGTGAACAAAGTGTCTGTGTGACCTACCTTAGTGGCAGAGGAGAGGACACTGGCTGGCTCAGCATCAGGCTATCGTGTGGAGACAGCTGTGGAAAAATACAGAAGCACCTATTTAAACAATTGCATACATGCATTTACATGATTAATAGTAATAAAAAAACAACTAACCTGTACGAGAATGCGAGGCCTTTGAGATGAGGGAAAAGGAACTTTGTGCATGAAATGAGAAATATGTCTGTAGAGAAGATTGAAAGAAGCATAATGAGTAAGTGACTAAGTCTACAAAGAAATACAAATTACTAGAAATTGCGCAAAACAGATTTCGTGTAATATATTACTATCATGAAGAATTATCCATACAAATCCAAAACAAAATCGTGCAAACATGGAGAGGCTCTCTAAGACACTCACTTCTCAATGGGCAGTGTGTGAGGCCCAGAAATGGAGTAGCGGTAAAGGAAAGTGAGAAAACTGCGGAAGGCATCAAAGAAGGGCCAGTGAGAGAGAAGGCAGATGCTCTTGTTGGTTTGGACAGTCATTGAGTCGTCACCCTTCAGGCCACTGCTCTGCAGGCCCAGTTGAGAACACTGTCTCTCTGACAGAAGCTCTTCAGGGTACGGCTCATAGAACTGAATGGCTGCGCCATAAACCTGGACATACAAGATACACCTCATCAACTTGATGCCAAAAATAATCAATCAATTACATAAAAGCCCGGATGTATCATCAAATCACCACATGCAGATCAGTTGATTTAATCTTTTTTTAGTCTCCAGCAACATTTTTCTCTTTGTGTGAATCATTTTCTTGGAGCTTGGAGCTGAGCACAGTTCTGTTTCTGGCTGTGTGTTCGTTTTCAGAGCAGCCAGATGTGAAATATCTCAATAAAGTCAGACTTATTTGATGTAATTCACCTAGACAAATAAACTACTGAGTAATATAGTAATAGTGTAATGTGTATAGCCTAAGGATTTGTGTGCTTGTAGGAGCGCAATGATGTGATTGTTGCTCTTAATGTACTCTGTGCTAGCCCAAACAGAGTTTGCACTATGAATGATTAAGTAGATCAATTATAAATGCTCATCTCCCTTTGAATTTTCCTTTTGTAGGTCATGATTCATGTGACATTTTGATATGCTGCACACAAGTCTCTAGCTGATTGAAATTCCTTGCACAGTTCTGAAAGAAACAAGACAATTCACCTCTCTTGCCTGATTTTTTTAAACTGCTATAAGAGCAGAGGCAGGTGTGAGGCCATGAACAATGTGGTGTGTTTGCCATAGCATCCATTCATACAAATCTGTGTTCACCTTCTCTCCAGAAGCTCCAGTAAGTACAAATGTTGAGAACACAGGGAGAGAGTATTTGGTGTGAGAAGGCCAGCACTCGATGGAGGCTCCCATTGGCAGGCAGAACAGGGGTACTGACTCAGGCAGAGGGAATGATTCATAATCTTCCTCAGGAAACCTGGACAAAAGACCTGAACACAGACAACAAACATCACACGTGATAAAACAAACGGTCTTCAGGTCTTCAAGGAAAACACCTTAAACACAAAAAACCAGTGATACACAGTAAATCTGCCAGTGTTAAATCAACACTATTAGAGTTAAATTAACACTGAGAGTGTTACATTTTGACACCTTCAGTGTTAATTTAACTCTAATAATGTTGATTTAACACTGCCAGATTTACTGTGTAGAACTGATGCTCATCCTGCTGGGCTGTAAAGTCCTGCTATAACACATGAACACTATCCCCATGAGCTGGACATGTTCTGGCACTGAGCAGCTGTATCATAATTTCACATTTCACATTCCCTGTGAGAGTATCAGTCAGTACATGACCACCACCCTGTCTCTATGGGGAGACAGGCTCACTGCTGTTTTCTTGCCTAATGCTCACTGCTCAACATTTGTGTATTACTTAATATTACAGGTGATGTAAAAAGATGATCTGGGTACACACCTGCTTTCAATGCAAGAGTGTTGGCTTTTGCCAAAGACTTTTTGTAGCACAAGTATACTGAGGACCCCCACTGAAAAAAAACAGACAAAAAAACCACATTTATTAGTTATTTGATATGGAGACTTGAAAAACACAATCATTAAAACTTCCGTAATGTATTTTTACCATGTTGTGTGTTAGTAAATGTTTCAATATGGGCTTTAAGAGCAGTGCATTACTCCATGACTATGTGACAGTCACATTCTGTAAGTAAGATGGGCGGAACTGCTCACCATGCTGCTATTGAGGTTCTTGTCCACCTTGCAGAAGGCATGTGGTGGTGTCTCTCCTTTGCCAGGAATGATTAGACAAATGTCTGTAACAGCCAATGAGGCATGAGAATGACTCTCAGGGGCACGCCGGTATGTAATGTATATCCTTTGGGAGGAGGAATTACTGATGTTGGCCGGGCGACCAGAGGGTGTGGTCTGGATAATGTGACAGCCTGGCTTTAATTTCTCCCTCCACTCATAAAGCACTCTGAAAAATAAACAGAAGAACAGAAAATGTTGACGCAAAGATGCTTTAATATAATCAGAAAAAAATGTTCTGGAGAAAAAAAGATTCAGATCAATGTAATATTTCAAAATATGCTCACTTTGTTATTGAATATTTCAAATACAATATTTGAAAGCCCGAAAGCTGCATAAGGTAGCTTCAGTCTTTGAAAGGTAAATAGTAAAATACGTTTTCCTAGGTCCAAAGTACTGTTTTCCAATTGCTGAACTGCCAAGCCCTTATTTCCAAAGTATGAGATTCATACAAGGATTTTCTCACAAAGCAAATCATTATTTACATCAGTCATTATTGCTTAAATAAACATTACTAAGCTAATCCATTACTATTACCAATTTCATAGACTGCTATTACACATGTATTATAGTCACATTTGGAAATTGGAAGGATAAACACAAATGACTCACCCAAGATCAGTGAGAGGTGGTTTGTCCCGGCCTCGTCTGTAACAGAGGAATATCTGAGGACCCATAAGGCTGCCTCCATTCAGCTCGGCGGGCAGTCCAGAAGGGGTGCAGTCTATGCAGGTGTATCCTCGTGGCACCTCCTCGCCTTGGGAGCGAATCACCACTGCCACATCTGTGATGGGAGCTTTAGGCTGAACCGAGCTCCGCTGGTAACCCTCGTCTATGGTCACATCCTCCTCGAAAGGCTTAGAGGAGTCGGTCAGGCCCGCTACCACAAAGTAGTCTGCTACACGTGGGCTTTTGTCCTCCATCTTCTACCTTCCCCATAGAGAGAGGACGGTATATCTAAGAGGCAGAGCGGGAGGGAAGGTGTGTGTGGGGGGGAGGTATGTGAGAGAGGGGCAAATGCAGGCAGGAGAAAGTAGGACACACAAGGTCTACATTACAGGAAGCCACTCTCTTTAGAAAGTTATGTGAAACTTTAGCCTAAATCATACACGCCACATATGGGAATAACACATTTGACTTTTAAGGTTGCTGTGAAGGTTAAATGGCTATTGTGGATGCTCAGCGCATTTTTTTTTTGCACAGAAACATGATTAAGTGTGACAAATGGGCTGGAAAAATATCTGAAATGCATAAAGTGCATACAAGATGCCTTCCAGCATCTTTCGAATGTTTAACTGGAAAAAGCATTTTTAAAAAGCTGAGCTGTAAGCTCTATTGTAGAGGCAAACAGTGATATGCAAAAAATTCCCACATTTACCACAATTTTCAGAACTGTGTGCCATGATATTTTTTCTGTTCTAGTTCCATTATTGCATTTCTTATGCTTGGAAAATGATACAACCATTTAACACACCCATACAGCAAAAAGTGACTCATATGTCACTAACATTGTGCAAAATAAAAAAGAGCATATGGTAGCAATTACCAAGCCTTCCCGCTGTGCATTAAAAACATTTCTGACTGTACATGCTAAAAGCCTTTAAAGGAATTTGTGTAATTGTTCTTCTCAAAATAAATGTACTATGAGAATAAACATATAAACAGATTGCATATCCATGCAAGAAGTGTCAACAGAATAAATCAAGACTGATTATGTGACTTTAGAAAAGTGCTCTCTCCAAAAGTGCAGATGTCCCTATTATACATATCACAAGCATCTCAGCAGTTCCTCAAATGGGTTATGGCTGGGAATTTTACAGCACATGTGTGAAAGTGTCTTCTGAGTCTAGAAAAGAACTGCAGCCGTATAACCAGCTGAGTGTGACTGATTCTCTCTGCATTTCATGGTGCCAGAAATAGCAGCAATATTTTGGCCAATGGTGCACGGCTTTGTATGTCTGAACCTGCTTTATCACTTTCTCCCTGCAGGTTGCCCATGCTCACAGAATCAGTGATAAACAGCCAACAACAAGCTCCTGCTGGGTCATTGTGAGACAGAGCTAATAAAGTCATCTGCTAATCTTCAACATAATTCTGAGCCAAAATTACCTTTTAATTATAATAATAGGAAACATTCTCATAATAATATCACGTAAATATTACAGGAAACAAGTGGTATGACCACAGGTACATGATGGACAAAATCACTGAACTACATTATTACAATGTAGCAATAATAGTTTAAAATGTTTACTAATGTCATGCAGCATTAAGATTTGGCTAATACAGACCTGAACGTTTGATGAGAGTAATTTTCACAGGTCTACAATAACATTATTAAAGCTATATTGTCATTTTATAATATTAAAGACACTCAGAACATTTTTAATGCCATTCTGTGCTCCTGATATCATTGTCCAGACTTTAGTGGGCCCGCTGAGTATCATAATCCATACTTATACAGCAGACAAGCACTTTCTCTGGCTCTCTGTAGGGTGTAAGGTGGCCAAAAGCTTTGGAGATAATGGCTTTTCAGTGGTTTGCATTATGGGCCAGCAGAGTCACGAGACAAAGCTTAAGAGCTTAGGAAACAAAACTGACCTACTGACTAGTTCCTTCTGGATCTTTTTCTTGCCCACATTTATTTTGAGAAACTTGCCTGTTACTGGAAGTGTAGCATTAGCAGAATTTGTTTAAATATGGTAGGATACTTTACAAATGGCAACAAAATACCTGATTTTAATAATGAACTAGCCTGAAAGATTAAACATAGGGAGGAAAACCCTAATCCTTCTCATCCTTATAAAACCTTAAGGCTAGAGACGCATCTAGAACATGCTCCCTCTGCCCCTCCAGCTCTGAGAGAAAAAAACAATATGTGTTCCTGTTCTTTTCCTCTGCTCTCCATGTTTTCAAATTGAACCACTCAGAGTTTGAGTTGCAAAACATAATTTCTGATCGCTCACTCTGAGCAACAGACACGAGGCCGCCCACTATCAAACATCTCAGTTCCCAGATCCACCCACACCTGTGCAACAGGCCACAGGCTGCAGAAAACTCCACTAAAAATATGGACGCAAAACACAGCAGATGTGTCACATGTTACGTGAGAGATTTAGGATTATATATAGACATAATCTCTCGGTCCAGCAACCACGCCATCCACTGAGACTGGCAGCAAGCACAGAGAAATTATAATCCTCACCATGGCAACGATGGGGAAAAATGATAAAAAAGGCAAATGTTCACAGATTTCTGCTCTGTTGAGAAGGGTGACAATTATATACACCTGCATCTGAATCTGCAGTGATGACTTTGAGATCTGTAGATGTGAAGACCTAAATACTAAAGAATATTTCATTTACTTAGCACCTTACTACCAAAGACAATTACAACATAATAACAATTACTTTGGGGAAGTCATAAATAAAAATGTAATTCAACATCCATTTCAGTTTCAAACTGGGAGTTACCTGATACAATAATATCAATAAAACTGAGGAATGTCCTTAAGTAGGCAGCAGGCATCCGACTCGGTTACCAAAACTGTTGAAACTGACTCATCACTCATCAGACATGTCCTGACAAAAATGGGCAGGCATGGACAGGAAGTAACTTCCAGATTGAGCAACACCATGGCAACACCATACAGTAATGGAGGGTTGCACAGAAACATACTGGAAGCACTGCTTTCATCACAGAGTCAGTGTTGGTCCCACGCAGCGGAAATCCTGCCATGAGGAACTTGCGTAAGTACAACACTGAGTGCGTGAGCAGACAGTGTATCTTTAGGTCATTCATTAAGAAACAGGGAACACTTCTGCTCAAACGATGACTGATTTCCTGACACTCTAAAGAACTGTAGAAAAGAAAAACTGACCTCAGGTTAATATTTGCAGTGGTTCCCTTTTCATTTTAAATTGACTGAACAGAAATGAGTCACATCTACTGAAGAAACAAACTCACCTAAATTCTGCTGGCTCAGCCTGGAAGACAGCAGAATAGCAATACTGTATAAGCAGAATAGCAATACTGTACAAATAAGCACTCCCAGACCTAAACAAAGGCAGTAGGGTAGTGAACACCAAGTGACATCTGCACTTTAGCAGAATTGTTTATAAACCATGTCCATAAAATCTTAAATTATCCCAGTGTGACAAATGAACCCTTTTCCTTGGACAATAGCAGTCCTAGCCATGGTGCAACAGTGTGCCATCTTCCAGCAGTATTGTTTATCTTTACTCTCTGTGAGGCTTCCTCGTGGCTGCTGGCAAGATAAGCAAGGCCTTTCTTTCACTAGTCTGTGGCTCTAAGGAGGCCAAGGATAAGCCAATGCAAGGGTCTGTCAAAAACAATGAGGCTGATCTCATGCAGCTGTTTAGGAGCTGGGCTCTGTGGCCCTGGGCCAGTGCTGCCTGCATGAGGGAGGCTCCTGCTAATGCACAACACTGGAGCAGCAGGGAGGCCAAGAGGGGAATGCAGGAAGCGGGAACTAACACAGCACACTTGGCCAAGCATCTGGTCCTGCTTAAGCCACAGAGGTGGACATATGACTCCTCTGCACCATGGCGAGACACAAGCAGACATCCGCATACTTAGGAAAGGAGGAGGAAGGCTAGCTATTCTGATCCAAAATTGTTTTGCTGAGGAGACCAATCTGGGTTAAAGGTAAAAAACAAACAAACAAACAAAACATGTCCAAAAGCATAGTAGGTCCACACACAACACTTACTTTGACACTAAATGTTTTGAGCTGTGTTCTTTTAAAAGCCTAGAAGTTCATTTGTTAATTAAGCTAAATTAAACATTTTTGCCACAAAAATTTGCAAGTGGTTTTAAAAGCAACAAAATGTAAACTGCATTAAACAAATCTGTCACAAATGTGGCAGTTAACAGTCAATGAGAAATGAAATAATCCCTTTCACTAAACCCAACACCCAGGCTTCAGGCAAGTTGCCCTGCCCTGTCAATGTTGGCTAGCAAGCTTGACCACAAAAATCTCATCATCCATATGAAAAACAATGTAAGCTAATATAACAATGTAATCCAGTGGGTGGAGTGGCTCATCAATTAGGACTGTGAGAGAATTACACAAACTCCAAAACAGGCACAGTCATTTATGAACATTAACAAACATCATTTAGACCAAAGCTGCTTTCACATGAAAATATGCTATTACCACGTGCTTCCTACGCACTCAGTTTATGAGTCTATATAACCCAGGGTACACCGAGTTTCTCAGAAATTACACAGGATTTAAATTCCGTCTGAGATCAGAAATAAATCAGCAGGAGGTGAAGCTAATGAGTGAACCTCTTCATCTTGAAGTGTTTCAAACTCCAAATAATAAATATTCCAGATCAAACATTCTATGAAATATGAATATAAAAATTATATTTTCCTAATTAGTTATAGATCCTGAACACGAGCAGGTCGTACTCCACCATGCCAAAGAAAAACAGTGCAGGTAAACTGAACACAACAGTGCCCGGCTGTCTACAAACCCCATAGTTTGTGGTCGACCCTGTTTATTACCGTCAAAGCAGGAAAGATGGTTAGATGAGTCATAAGATCACAACCATGACTGCACCAAACTACCAAAAGCAAGTCTAATGTTTGTAAATGTTATTCTATTCAAAATCAGTCTTTGGTTACGACACAGCTGGTTGGGTTTTGGTGATGAAGCCTAGACGGCTGGACATCAACAATACATAGAGACCGCTAGCAAAACAAACCAGCCCATCAGCGACGTACGTTACGTTACGTTCACCGACATCACTGTTCTGTGGGCCAACCTAGCTACAATTCAGATAACGTATCATATTACAACAGATTTCGATGTTTCGGCTATTAATATGAGGTAAACGTTTCACTAAACACGACATTTTAATAGCAGAATGCTTTATCTTGTGAAAACACTTACGGTGTCAGTTGAGCGGCGCGCTGACGGTCAGTTCATTGAAGATTAAATCTGACTCAGCTCGAAACGTTATTATTTTCTTGACAGAACAGATTTGTTTTCGTCCATATTCATCAAACAAACAAATGAGCTGAGAACGCCGTGTCTGACAGCTCTGCTCGACCGTTAGCTCTACTAAAAGCTCTGGGGATGCGCTCGAGCTCCTCGCGCACGCGCCCACCGTAAACCTGCTCTCCTGGCACGTGACCACCAGCGAGAGAAGGACGTCACTTCAGCGAGGCTGAGGCAGGGGAGTAGTCTCTGGCAGACAATAAATCACTGGTATGTAATAAATGATATAAATGAGCAAAACCTGTTCACAGCAACACTACACCATATGGGTATATTGTAGTTACACTGGACAGCCATAGCATTTCAACTACATTCTTATATCTTATTGCCCATTTTATCAGCTCTAGTTTGGTTCTACAGACTGTAGTCCATCTGTTTCTCTGCACACTTTGTTCACCCTCTTCTTCAATGATCAGGACCAACACAGAGCAGGTACTATTTAGGTGCTCATCACTGTAGTGACCCTGATGTGGTGGTGTACATTGCACTGGCAATAGTGGATCAGACACAGCAGATCTGCTGGTTTTTTTTAACTCCTCAGTATCACTGCTTAACTGAGAATAGCCTACCAACCAAAAAAAATAAATCCAGCCTACAGCATCCTGTGAGCCACATTCTGTGACCACTGATGCAGGACCAGAGAATGACCAACACAACACTGCAGCAACAAATGACTTAATAAAGCAACAAATGACTTAATTTTTCTGACTGTACATCTATAAGGTGTACCAGTGATGTAGATGTGACTAAAAAAGTGCCCAGTCACTGGTCACAGTGTTTAAAAATTTCTAGCAGCTCTGCTGTGTGATCCACTTATAGCACTTCAACTCACACTAACACACCACCACCACCACATTAGTGTCACTGCAGTGCTGAGAATGATCCACCACTCAAATAATACCTGCTCTGTTTGGGTCCTAACCATTGAAGAATAGTATGATTAACAAAGTACACAGAGAAACAGATGGACTTCAGTCTGCAATTGAAGAACTACAAAGTGCACCCATTTGGAGCTGATAAAATGGACAGTGAGTGAACAAGGTGGTGGTTATAATATCATGCCTGATTGGTGTATTTTGTTACCAATTACAACTGTATCACAATATTCTACAAACCCAACAATGTTGCATGATGAAATTTGTTGAATGATGCATGGATGTTGGATTACATAAATGCTTAATTCATCATATTACTTACAGAGACACCTGTATAATACTGGGGTTGGATAGAATGTTCCTTTACAGCTCTATTTCACAAGCATTTTATATCTGAGCAAACGCTGTGGATTTCTATTATTTTACCTGTTGTTTGAGAGTGTGAGAGCCTAATGTTTATGTCAGCTCTCCAAAATCAAAGTAATATAGACTATTTAGTCTAAGACAAATGTTACAGAAACAATTGCAAACTGGAATACTTTTCAGTGTAGAATATCATTCTACTAATGCATCTGCAAACATTATATTGTGGAAAAGTTAATTTGTGTTCAGAATTTAATTAAAAAATGTAAATTGTCATATATTTCACAATCATTACACATACAATGTCATTTCAAGCCTTTTTGTTTTAATGTTAATGTTTAAACAGTAATTTACTCAAACTCATAATGATTTTATGGGACATTTTCATGAGCTATAAGCCAGACAGGTACAGTAAAACAAACAGGTGTAAATATCAGTTTACATCTAATAAATATACAATATATGATAATTTACCTTTTTAATTAAATTCTGAACAACAAAGAACGATCCTTATTTTTATTTATTTATTTAAGTATGTATGTATTTATTTACTTATTGATGTGTCACTGTAGGTGTTGAACTTCTCATTAGTTGGCGAAATGCTGCTCTCATGTGGACATTCATAAGCACTGCATCGTCACAATGAAATATTTAACAATTTAATACCTACTTAATTACACTGTGTTTATATTCTGGCGTTTCTTTGTTGTTTTACTGATTTAACAGTTCAGTCGTGTAGTTCGCATAGTTCATGAAACAAACGCATTTTATTCAGGTGTATTGCTGTTTTATGTTAAGAGGTGTTTTATTCGCCAACCCCCCTCCACATCGTGAGCGGGCATGTGCCACATCATAACGTGTATCTGTTGCAAAATTTACCATACACAACCTTAATATAGCTTACGTCAGTTAATATGACGCGGGTGCTAGGAAAATTGTATTATAATAAATTGACTACAAGACAACAGGAATTAGCATAATAACATGTTTTGTGTCGGTCACATACTGGGAAACAAAACAAACTACAGGTTCCACCGAGATTTGAACTCGGATCGCTGGATTCAGAGTCCAGAGTGCTAACCATTACACCATGGAACCCCTGCTGGCAGTGTCTCACTGAGTAAAACACATAAAAACAGACGTACCCCAGTTTAGTTACAAATAATAATCAATAGGTTTTATTCTACATCCCTTAATTACAACAGAACTCATGTACCTACATGTGTCCTCAACAATCAAAATAATTTTTACTTGATTTAACCGGAAGTACGAGATTGTACAAAATAAAAGACCAAAAGACTGCACCTTTATTATGCACATTTTACATGGAACAGAAGTGAAGGCGTGATAAAGGCTCCGGTCAAATTAGACTATTTGTTTCTGACCAAAATACTTGTTTCTTAGCGCTGTACAACCACCATCAAATCTCCCATTCTCATCTATTTGTATTTTTATTCTACTCATATTAATGTTCTCCCCAAACAGACAGTAACATTACATAAATTAACATTAAAACATTAGACCCTACGGTAAAAATTAAACATACATTTAGACGAGTATATAAGGCATGGAACGAAAGGAACGAGCTCATACCCTGTACCGATGTTTAAGATTCTCTCAAAACAGCCATTTATCTCATTTTTCACGTTTGGAATAATTTATGTTCTTTGAAAAAAGTATATAATTTTCTAGCAACGTACACTTTACTGGGGATTTTCAGATTTCCAAAAAAGAACTATAAAACTTACAGTTTTGCCCTGGACCTCTGGAAACTCAAAGACATAATCTAAACCTCACTGGAAATGTGTGATAAGTGTTATCTATACACTGCTATGTATTGATGGTCTGTGAAGAGAAATTGTGAAAACAAAATAAGACGTTCTTATTGATTCATTTATTTAAGTCTGATGTCTATTTAGCCTGGACTTTTATTATGAAACGACAGTGATTGTTTTGAACCCCTGAAAGAGGCTTGTTCGCTTTGCTAACTACTTAGCATGGCTACCGCTTAATCACACAATCTGACTGCAGTGCAGCAGTGCGGAGGACCGGGCTGGCGTTGGCCACTTAAGCTTGTTAGCTTTATTGTTATTCCATAAATATTTAACATTCATTTCGCTCAAAATGGGAACAAGAGACGACGAATATGACTATTTGTTTAAAGGTAAATAATTTGCTAATGTCTAAAGTTTACAACGGGCTAGTGTTCCTGTTAAGTTACCGCGTTAGCAAGGCACACCGCTAACTGTAGCTATGACGAGGGTTATAACAACATGTCTTGGTCAGCTAACTGTTTTCAGCCAAGCTTAGCTAACGTTAGCGAGCCGTTAAGTTACTACTACAAACGCTGACTTATTCCAGGCCACGAAAACACCACAGAAAACCACACTGGTCTTTACCCGTGTAATGAATATAACAATAAATTAGCTAGATTCGGTTTAGTAGCTTCCTATTTACAATCAGAGCCGCAGTGAGGGCGCATATGTAGCTATTTGAACTGCTTCCAAACATTGTCAAAGCACCACACCTTACAAGACACTTCAAGCCAGACAGCTGAAGCCTCGGAGCTAACCCTGTTAGCTGGCTAGCTATGTTAACTGATTTGTTGACAAATGGAAAATGCGACATTTGCCCTTCTTTCTTTTAACTAACATTGCTCTAATTTCATAATTTGTCATGTCTTAACGAAACATCAATAGAATATCATTTAAATATTAGAAGTCAGAATTTGGCGTACGGGCTAGCTAGTCGTTATTTAAATGGCGATAGTTTCCCCGTGCTAGCCAACACTAGCTTAGACGAACTTCTCGTTTCGTTATTGCTGGCTAATTCGTTTATGTTAGCCATGCCAACGATAGCCTTTGTCATTTCACAACTAACGTAAATACTATGTTCTGATGCGATTACGTTTAGTCAGGTTTCCTCACAGTAACATTAGCTATCTAACCAGCTGTTCATATTATAGTAGCGCTAATCTGACAACGTTTCTTCAGGTTCTCCTTTCTGTTGTATTTTCTGTCTTGACGGACGTTGTAAGTTAGATAATTCTGTACAATATTTTAGACTTTATAGTGTATACTCAGTTGAGTTCCAGGAAGGAAGCTTGTGCTTTGATAAATACACATTTTTTCACAAAGTTTTGATAAATGCATATGTCTTTGGAAGATGTTTCTAGTGATCACCTATTGGTTATATGTTTGATTAAAGCAGATCAGACAGGCACTGAGATTGTATAAATTGCATATATTAACCCCAGCACTTAGGGGTGTCTTCTTAAAGCCTGTGAGCTGCTGGGGTGTGTCAGTGGGCAGTAGGGGCATTTTTATCATAAGTAAAATTTGAATTAATGTTATTGCCAAACTTACTACATCTCACTTTCATCCTTTACATATTTTGTTTTGAAGTGGTTCTGATTGGAGACTCTGGCGTGGGGAAGAGTAATCTTCTCTCCCGTTTCACTCGGAATGAGTTCAATCTGGAGAGTAAAAGCACAATTGGAGTAGAGTTTGCCACTCGCAGCATTCAGGTGGATGGGAAGACTGTAAAAGCTCAGATATGGGACACAGCTGGGCAGGAGCGCTACAGAGCCATCACATCAGCGTAAGACACTGCCACTCATTTATACAGCTTGGAAAGGTGCCATCTTTCAGAAAGTGTTGTAAATTTCATTCATTATTCTGTATGTATTCACTCTACACATATATCCAATACATTCAGAATGGTATACATACTAAATTATTATGCAAATCCTTTTGTACTCAGGAGGCTCTTGCTCAGGTAACCCTGTGTTTTTTGGTTTGAAGGTATTATCGTGGAGCTGTTGGGGCTCTGCTAGTGTATGACATTGCTAAGCACCTGACCTATGAGAATGTGGAGCGTTGGCTGAAGGAACTGAGGGACCACGCAGATAGCAACATTGTCATTATGCTGGTTGGCAACAAGAGTGACCTGCGCCACCTCCGGGCTGTGCCCACTGATGAAGCACGTGCTTTTGCAGGTCAGAAATGTGTGAAGTATGCCTACAACTTTAGTACTGTATTCTCTCCTATTATGACCTTGCTTATGTTTATCGGTACTCTAGAAATATTGTGATAAAGCGAGGGTGAAGGCTAGTTGTTTAAAAAAAAAAGCAGTTTTGTGTTCGTTTGGAGGTAGATAACTGTGACCGTGAGATGCTATCTTAGTAGATGAATGTTCCTTGTGTCTGCAGAGAAGAATGGGCTGTCTTTCCTTGAGACATCTGCTCTGGATTCCACTAATGTGGAAACAGCCTTTCAGACCATCCTGACTGGTGAGTAGGCTTTTATTGCAGGTGAGGAAGCTGCTGCCCGTTTGATTCCTTATCTGCAGTGTCCAGTTAAGGCTGAATCCTTTTTATCCAAAAGGGTGAAGGGTAAACAAAACATGATAGGAATAAAAGTTGATGAGCCAAATTGCATACAGATAAGCTTGAGAAAGTGAGTGTGTGTGTGTGTGAGAGAGAGATATTGTAAGTGATTGGCTTTTGGCTGAAGGCCATATCCTTATGAATGACTAATCAAAGGCCTGGCCTTGCTGGGGTGGGTCCTCCGAGTTCCTCTACCCTGACGTGACTGTAATAAAAAGCTTCCTGCTTCTGTTGCTGCTCTGTTAGTGAGCCTTGTCTTAATGTTTTTTAAGCAAAATTAACTCAAATTATAAATGTTTAAACAGGCATCAGATATAAAACAGTAATTACATTACTTCAGGCATCCTGTGAGATTTTGTAAGTAAGGGTAATTTAAAAAGCATAATGAGTTCAGATTCTGCATTTAGAAAACATTCCAGAACAGGGCTACTGGTCTTGGGGTTGGTTTGGTTATGCATACACTAATCTGTGTCTCCAAGAACTAAGCAAAGTGATCCCAAAACGGTGCCTTGCATTTTAAATTTAACTAAATCTCCAGCTTCGGGTCAAAAGCTGAGCTGTGGTATTCAAATGTTCCCTCATCCTACAGAAATCTACCGCATCGTGTCGCAGAAGCAGATGTCAGACCGTCGGGACAACGACATGTCACCTAGCAACAACGTGGTGTCCATCCAGGTGCAGCCCACTGAGAATAAACCAAAGATGCAGTGTTGCCAGAGCATCTAGCCCTCTCTCTGACCCTCTTCCCAGCCCACCTGCAGAAGCCCTCACCCCTCCTTCTCTCCTTACACCCCCTTTCCCCCACCACTTCTTAAAGACTGCTTTGGTTCCGAGACACAGCTGCACGGCCAGGCTTGAGCACAGAAGCTGTGTTTCTAAACCTCGGATCTCAAAAGGGTCACCACCTGCGCTCTGGACTAAGCTTAACAGTTTTGTTTTTTTTTTCCTGCCATGGTAGGCTTTTATATTGCAGAATTTTAATAATCAGTCATGCTGATGTTCACAAAAATGTCTTAATATATTATTTCATTTGCAAAAAGGTGCAAGGTTTGTTCATGTTTGTGTCTTAAGCAGCCACCTCATGTTTGTGGCTGAACCTGCGCCAGGACAAGAGGCCTACAGTATTGGCAGTGTTACTGTATTACAACATTGTGATTTTGAGAGGTGTTGGACTAGCATTAGGTCCCAGATACCACTGACTTCATCTTTGGCTGTGGCTGCATTTGAAGCATATATGTCACTTTGCATGTAAATTTAAATGGTAGCTTACGCACACGTGGCACATATTTTGACACTGACTATATGAGCAGTTGCTTTGCCAGTTAGTCACCATGATGGTGGTGGCTCCTGTGGCAATATATGCTTGCATGCTTTATGTCAGCATCAGGAGGAGTGGTGGAAGGGGTGAAGGAAGAGGACTTTAGCTTTCAGCAATGGGAAAACCCAGCAATGGTTTCTTCACTTTTGATCCACAGCTCCTGCTACTGTTGTTTCCACTCATCCTGTGCTTCTTTTGCATCTTCTTGAGGGGTAGAGTAGTGGTTTTAGTGCCTTTCTCAACAGAATGTCACACGGGGACGCCTCCAGTTTTGCGCATGTGCTCCCATTGTGGGGGTTTTCCGCAGTCTTCTCTCTCTGCGCAGCAGTGCGGCAAGGCCTTCATCACATGATCCTCTGTAGTTCTATAATAGCAGCATTCATACTATCTGGTGTGACTGTTGCCTGTTTCTGGATGTATCCTGACCTTTGATGTGATCTGTTTTTGCCGTTTATTTGATCTTGTAGCCAGGTTAACTCTGTGGTAAAAAAAACAAGACTGATATCAACATTTACAAACACATTATCCCAGAGAATCAATGCATAATGTGTTTGAAATACAAGTCTTGGTTTGACAGACAATATAGGCATATTTTTGACAGTAAACTTATGACTATAATGTTACTGTGAGAACACTATCATAAGTAGTATATTAAGCAAAGTCAGGGAGCATTTGAAACTTTCCATCTCTTTGACTCCAGACCACATTGCATCATAGCAGCTTCTCCCTCAAAGTACCACTCTCTCTAGTCTGAGTGAGGAAAGCAAGTGCAAATTCTGCTCATCTGACACAGTACATTAACTGACAATTGTATAATGGAGCTTTTCTGTATCTTTGCACCAAACACGATCTTTCTTAAACTAACCCACACTACAGTTACTTCTTTAGATCTTTAACAAGTATTTATTCTGTAGTAGCCAACTGATATATTAGCATATTCTTGTGCCCATTATGTAAGATTCTTGAAATTTAAGACAGTGCGATGTCTATGGAAAATTATCAAAATAAATTAAGAATGTATAATGTATTGTAGCCCTGTATAATCTTGTTGTGATTGTAAAATTAAGCATTCCTATGATTCAGCAGATGTTGGCATGGCCACAAGCTGCAAAGGTTTTGTGCATCATAGCTGTCTAAGGAATAGTATTGTGTGAAATAGAAATTTTAGTGTGGGCTGGAATTGTAATGCATGGTATATTGTGGTATATTGTGCACCAAATGACCTCAGAGCACAACAGCTACTCGGCCTCATTTTACATCTTTCAAAAGGGGCTTAAGAGAAATCTCCCCAAAGCAAAAAAGATTATGTAAGTTAGGGGCTTTGATAGCTGGTCTTGGAGGGTTGGTGTTTAGCGCCTTTTGATAATTTACCAGCCCAAACACTCCTGCTGAACCTGTGTTTGCGTAGGGAAAACATTGTTCTTGCCTCCAGAACTGAAGTTTGTTACTGCTCATAGTGATTGTTTTTCAGGTATGGGGTAGTTAAGCTCTTCACAGGCTGTAGTAGCTGTTGTAGTAACACAGATTAAGAATGAATAGTGTGGACTGCCAGTGAAATGTATAGGTGTGAGCCTTTTGACATTTATTTCACAAAATGTACCCCAATTGTAAGTATAAAGAAAGCAGTATGGCTGTTTACAACAGGATAAAGCAACCACAATGAAAGGGACACACTGCATACATATAAAACTTGGCATTGTCTTTCTCTATGCATTCTCCTTCTGTAAGGTGTTGGGACTTGCTTCAAGCTGGCCCTTGGGACCCTGAATTTGATTATGACTGACCGGTAGAAGCACGTTGGGCAGTGCCAATGATGTATGGGTACAGATGGCACGGCTAGGCCCAGCCTAAGCACTGCACGTAGCTGTGTGTCTTAATTAGTTTACCTGGATATTGATGTTCTGACTGTCAGTTATCTTTCACATATTGCCTCAAGAACATTTTTGTTTTGTCTGCGCTGTACTGTGATTTTTATTATTACTATTATTATTGATTATACTGTTACTCTGTCCACTGTAATTCCAATTTCAAAGTACAAAATAAAAGAATGGTTACACAAGTAATGTAGAAGTGCTGATGTTCTGATTCATGTGGAAAAAGTTAACGTTTTGACGGTTTCATTGTTGGTGGTTTCAACATTAGTATATAAATTAATAACCACTTACTTGAATTGATGTAATTTTAGTTAACCAACAATGTGGTCACATCCCTCATGTTGAGCTACATGAAATAACCTGCTAATTATATATACTGTATATACACTCCTGATCAAAATCTTAAGACCAGTAAAAAAATTGCAAGAATTTGCATTTTGCACTATTGGATCTTAAGAAGGTTCTAAGTAGAGCTTCACAATGCTAAAAGATGAAATGGGTGCAAGGAACAAAAGCCTTTGAGCAGGGAATTTATTGAAAACAACAATTTAACTGAAATAGGCTGTTCATCAGCTGATCAAAAGTTTAAGACCATAGCTCAAAAAACCCTGAAAACCCCCTCAAAACAGAAATCAAAGTGTCAAAAAAGAACTCTAATGAGTAGCTGAACCATTCCTGTTGATCACTTCAGTCGTTTAGGCAGCTTGATGCAAGTGTTTTCAGGAGGCTAGTGGGAACGTTGCTCCAAGTGTTGAAGATGGCTTCACAAAGGGCATCCACCGTCTGGAACTGATTTTTGTAAACTTCCCTTGCCATCCATCCCCAAAAGTTCTTAATCTGATTTAGATCAGGGGAACATGCAGGATGGTCCAAAAGAGTGATGTTATTCTCCTGGAAGAAGAACTTTGTCAGGTGGGCATTGTGAACTGCAGTATTGTCCTGTTGAAAAACCCAGTCATTACCACACAGACGAGGGCCCTCAGTCATGAGGGATGCCCGCTGCAGCATCTCCACATATTGTTGATGCCCCTGCACAACCTGAAGCTCCATTGTTCCATTGAAGGAAAAAGCACTCCGAATCATGATGGCACCCCCCCACTGTGCCGTGTAGAAAACTTCTCAGGTGGGATCTCCTTGTCATGCCAGTAACGTTGGAAGCCATCAGGACCATCAAGGTTAAATTTTTTCTCATCAGAGAATACAACTTTCTTCCACCTTTCAATGTCCCATGTTTGGTGCTCCCTTGCAAAGTCCAAACGGGCAATTTTGTGGAGTTGAAGAAGACGTGGCCTTTGAAGATGTTTTTTGTTTCTGAAGCCCTTCCCTCGCAGATGCCATCTGATGGTTACTGAGCTGCAGTCAGCACCAGTAATGGCCTTAATTTGGGTAGAGGATCGTCCCGTGTCTTGACAGACAGCCAATCAGATCCTGCGGCTCAGCACTGGTGAAATTTTTTTGGGTCTACCACTCGACTTTTTTGTTCCGTAACCCTCCGGATCATTTAAAAATGCAAAAGACTGACTTATTGCGTCCAATCTCAGCAGCGATGGCACGTTGAGAGGCCTTCTTATTCAGCTCAACAATCCTACAATCAGGAGGTCTTGACAGTGTAAATATTTGACAGAAAATGACATGGAATCCACATTTTTGTGCAGATTTTGGCTATGGTCTTAAACATTTTATCATGTTTTTGATCATAAAATCATGTTTGAGTGAAAATGCAGTTTTCAAAAAATTGGCTGCTGAAAACGGTCTTTTTAACTGCTCTTAAGGTTTTGATTATGAGTGTATTGTGTTTCTCATGGCACATACTTGAGAGCTACTGTCAAATGAGACTCATTCACCATAAGCTTTATTTAGATTTTTGTAAGAAAACATCAAGCAGCATTTAAATGACAGATGAAATCAGGTCTCTGGATGAAATGTGTTCATGAACAGCTCAAATGAGCTTAATGTTTAGCTGTGAATAGGTAGATAAACTGCACTGTTGTCCCTAAATGTGATTGTCAGTATGTTATTGCTTTAGTGAGGGGTATGCAACTACATTTAGAGCAAATAAAATAGCGAAGCAGAATTACCAAACTGAACTTCAGAAATGTTTCAAACTGTAGTTAACTATATGATTTGTAGATATGTAAATGGTCTTGGCTTGTGATGCATCTATTTAGACATGAAAACTATCTTGCATTGTATATTCTAAATACTTGTGCACAAGTGGCACAGTCACATGAAAATAATTAAGCGTCACTTGGTATAATTTGCTCATGCTTGACTTTAGTTCAAACTTTACAATAGAAAGAAAAACAAAAGCATCACTTGTGCAAATAAATTACAAATAAATACACCTTAAATACAAAAGGAAAACCTCTCTTAAGACCCACCAAATGGTAGTTTAAGAATACAAACGGAGAAATAAGAAAAACAGTGTGTACAAAAAGAAGAAGCAAAAAATACAAACTCATAACACTATAGTTTAAGGACTTAATCACATTCACATGACATTACACCTGCTAACTTGAAATATAACCATCCATAAAATATTTTGTATGAAACAGCAGGTTGACGGACGAGTACCATTAGTGACATCGCACGAGTTAAAATGAGCTACAGCTGTTTTCACCACCTTTATGATTTGAAATGCATCATGATTATTTTAAAGTCTCATATACTATAGTGTTATCAAAAATTAATATTCTTAAAAATTGTTTTGGTAATTTTTATACAATAAAATACTACTTCTTACTATTTAACCATGCTTTGTCACTAAGGGCTTGGAGTCCTTAACTAGTGAATGGTCAAGGTTGACGCTGCATCTGTTGCTGATGGTTCCCCTTCTCTCCAAATAAGATGGCTTGAGTCAGTCACTGTTTGACTGGTAGAGGGGACAAAGATGCCAGTTTCTCCTGCTGTAAGGAGTTTAAGCCATCTATTACAGTACCACTGATAGTATATACATGAGAAAAACTCCATAATCCTTCAGGTTCCTTCCTTACCAGAAGACCGTGTCCATGTTCCGGAACTGATCAACGTGAGAGAATTCTGCTATTCCCATAATCCGCTGCAATATATACAATTTATTACATAATATTTAATGTATTTGTCATTAGTCTTTTATTGGCTGAATGAAATCCCTTCATCCATTGAATGGAGTAGTTACTAGTATCTTCCTCTGCTGTGAGTGTTAAAACATACACACAAATCCAGTGCCATGTAGTACTACTGCCTTTATATCCAGCCTTTATATCCCTCTTCTCATGCATCTGTGTGCAAGTGTTAGAGACAGTAAGACCTGATTAAAAAAACAAAGAAACAAGAAGGTCCTGCAGAGTCGGGTGGTGGAGCGGTGGTTGTGTTCTGGAGGTAGGCTAAGACCAGGGCTCTACAACAGGGAGCTGGGGGGGCTGTCTGGAGGTGGTGGGGTGTGTGGTGGGCTGTGGCGCATGGGCAAGATGTCGTAGTGGCTTGGGATATGGCTGTTCCGGGGTAGATCATATGGGTTCTGAGAGAAACCGGTTGCCAGGCCGTTCGGTCCCTGCAGAACACTAACCGTGGGTTCTGAGAGAGATGTAGAGAAAAGAATGGAGTGGTTAAGTTCTGTCAATATATCGTAGTATTCTTTCATATGTAGTATAGAGGTATATGAGCATACTTTTTATTTTGTTCTATAGAGCATATTAACTGAATAATAGAAACATACGTTATTTAAACCCAGTGCATTTTTATAATAAAGTAATATATGATCTATTTGTAATTCATCAGCTAATGTACGGCCTGCTTCCATTGTGTTCTTTGTTTATAAATCCTGTGCCCTTTTTCAAAGTTTTCTCTTAGAAGAGATTTGTTTCTTTTTTATGCTGTGATAAAATTTTCTCCCACATATTTTAATCTATTGCAGTGTTTATGTATTTACATACAGTGCATCACCATTTTGTACATTGTCAGCAAGTCACTGTAGTACAATTTTAAAATGTTCAGAAGTATCCAAATACTCCTAATTAGTGAAATCAGCTGTTGTAAGGTGTACTCATTGCTGACACAGACAGTCAGTGGCATCAACAACATGTTGGAGATATAGCACAGTATAATCTCTATAGAATAGCACTGTCAGTAGACTGGGGCAGTGTGGAGTAGCTGCATGAGCCTAAGACCACCAATGTGCAATATCAAGCATCAACTAGAGGGATATAAAGTGAAAGTCTGTTCTCTAGAGGGGTGGAGCATGGCCCAGTGTCTTTGGGAAGAGTTGGAGAGTGGTTTGTGATCTAGAACTAATCATCCAGTATCAGTATCTGATGTCACTAAAGGTCTTGTGGATGAATTCAATCAAATTTCCACTGCAGTGTTACAACATCTAGAGCACAGGCTGATCAAGCTCCCTGATTTCAGAAGCAAATCTGTACAAACATTTTGACATACAATGCTACATTAAAACCTTAGAATATCATGAAAACCTTCATTGTTGTTCATTATTTAATTCAAAAAGTAAATCACATTTTATATTCATTACACATCAAGTGACAATTTAAGGCTTTCACTGTTGATCATCAGTATGGTTTATAGCTTGTGACAGTCAGAAATCCAGAATCTCAAACTGTTTAAATATTTTATTTAGCATTTGATTGAATTCCTATTCAAATAGTTTCAACTTTAAAATGATAAGGGTTTGAAATATGTTACTTTACGTGTAATGAATATAAAATGTAAGTTTACCTTTTTGAATTAAATTATGAACACATTTTTTTCATGATTATAATTATTGGAGATGCACTGGTAGTTTTCTTTATTGAATATCCATGCTGTATGATAAAAATGAAGAAAAAGTGTGATTAAATGGCATTTCTGTCATGGGCAGCCTATTGTCAGCTCTCTAACCAACATTCTTCCTTTATTTTTGGAAAATTCTGCTTAAACCTATCCATGAATCCAACAGAATGCAGATTTCATCTCTAGCAACAATATTAAGTTCTAACTAGCTGTTCAACATGCAACTCTGTTAGTTCCTCCCTACCACTGACTCACCCACGTCATAGACATTCCTGCTTGCAGAGGTGAGGGTGGTGCTGGTACTGGAGCAGAAAGTCAGGTCCCTGTGTGCAGGAGACTTCATCTCTACATAGCTGCTCTCTGTGTGCTTGCAGGCCATACCTGGAGGATCCCGGATGGTAGCGTAGGGGTTCTCACTGTTCAAAGAGCAGGAGCTGGAGCTGCACATGGATGTCTTAATGTAGTCTACAGACAGCACAAACATGAACATGATAAACTGTACACTAACATAACCTTAGACTATACAAAATATACATTATTAAGTGATTGTAACTAAATTATCAGTGGACCTTGGAAGTTTGTGAACCCTTTAGAATTGTCTATATTTCTACATAAATTTGACCTAAAATGTCCTCATATTGTCACACAAGTCATAGTAATAGATGGAGAGAATCAAATCAAGCAAACAAAATAAAAAAATGTAAAAATATTTGTCATTTATTTATTGAGGGAAATTAATATTACTGTATTGGCAAAATAATGTGAATGTATATAAAACAGAATACAATGTACAATCTCATAGATCCATAGTTTCTTCACAATAGACCACAGAATACATATCAGATATTGAAACTGATGTATTTTATCATTTCATTAAAAAAATAACTTTTTTTTAATTGGGGCTGTAATTGTTCCTGGCCCAGTTGCAGCAAAACAGGTCCAAACTGTGATACTACCACCACCATGTTCCACATATAGGATGTTTTTATGCTGGCATGCAGTGATTTCCTTTGTCGAAACACAATATATCTCATTTAAATCAAAATGGTCTAGTTTAGTCTCATCTGCCCACAAAACATTGTTCTAATAGTCTTCTGGCTTGTTCATATGATCTGTATGAAACCGCAGATGAGCAGAAATGTTCTCTTTGGAGAGCAGTGGCTTTCTCCTTGAAACCCTGCCATGCACACTATTGTTTTTCTGTGTTGCCCTGATGGTGTATAAACATTACTCATAGTCAATGTGAGAGAGGCCTTCAGTTGCTCAGAAGTTACTCTGGGGTCCTTTGTGACCTCGCTGACTATTACACGCCTTGCCCTTGGAGTGATCTTTGTTGGTCAACCACTCCTGGGGAGGTAACAATGGTCTTGAATTTCCTCCATTTGTACACAATCTGTCTGACTGTGGATTGGTGGAGTCCAAACTCTTTAGAGATGGTTTTGTAACCTTTTCCAGGCTGATTAACATCAAAAACTTTTTTCTGAGGTCCTCTAAAATCTCCTTTGTACGTTCCATGACACACGTCTATAAAAATGTTGTGAAGTGCAAACTTTTGATAGATCCCAGTTCTTTAAATAAAACAGGGTGCCCATTCACACCTGATTGTCATCCCATTGATTGAAAGCACCTGAATCTAATTTCACCTTCAAATTTTCTGCTAATCCTAGAGGTTCACATACTTTTGCCACTCACAAATGTGTCATATTGGATCCTTTTCTTTAATTAATAAATAACCAAGTATAATAGTTTTGTCTCATTTGTTTTATTTGGTTCTCTTTATCTAACCATTGGACTTGTGTGACAGTCTGTTGAAGTTCTAGGTCAAATGTAGAAATATAAGGGTTTAACAATTTTAAAGGGTTCACAAACTTTCAAGCATCACTGTATACTACTATCCTGGGCATGATATAATCTCTAGCAGTGTCATCCTGGGAAGG
>BRDA01014590.1:6267-23287 GCA_036984385.1 Crenuchus spilurus | reverse complement strand
CCCTTGGAGTGATCTTTGTTGGTCAACCACTCCTGGGGAGGTAACAATGGTCTTGAATTTCCTCCATTTGTACACAATCTGTCTGACTGTGGATTAGTGGAGTCCAAACTCTTTAGAGATGGTTTTGTAACCTTTTCCAGGCTGATTAACATCAAAAACTTTTTTCTGAGGTCCTCTAAAATCTCCTTTGTACGTTCCATGACACACGTCTATAAAAATGTTGTGAAGTGCAAACTTTTGATAGATCCCAGTTCTTTAAATAAAACAGGGTGCCCATTCACACCTGATTGTCATCCCATTGATTGAAAGCACCTGAATCTAATTTCACCTTCAAATTTTCTGCTAATCCTAGAGGTTCACATACTTTTGCCACTCACAAATGTGTCATATTGGATCATTTTCTTTAATTAATAAATAACCAAGTATAATATTTTTGTCTCATTTGTTTTATTTGGTTCTCTTTATCTAACCATTGGACTTGTGTGACAGTCTGTTGAAGTTCTAGGTCAAATGTAGAAATATAAGGATTTAACAATTTTAAAGGGTTCACAAACTTTCAAGCATCACTGTATACTACTATCCTGGGCATGATATAATCTCTAGCAGTGTCATCCTGGGAAGGAAGCTCCTGTGGGGGAGGATTGCATTACAATCTGTAGCACGTAGGCCTGCACACTTTCTGCAACTAAAGAGGGACAAAGTGCTGACCATGACAGTATCTGCAATACAGTATGTGTATTAAGAACTGTTTACAACACAGATGACCTATACTGGTTTATCCAGAATTGTAGACACATGCATAACAAGCTCAAGCAGTAAGGAGGGACAACAAGTTCAACAGAGATATATGGAGGTTGCATGCAAATGTACCAGTTTATTAGGTAGACCACCCACACTTACTGATCATTTTATCAAATACACCAACTGTGCATCTCCAAAAATTAGAATATCATGAAAATGTTCATTTGTTTTTATAATTTAATTTACAAAAATAAACTGTCATATATTTTATATTCACTACATGTGAAGTGACATAGTTCAAGCTTATTTAATTTTTTTGAATATTGATGTTTGAATAGTAATTTACTCAAACTCGAAATATTCTAATATGAGACTGTTTCTGCCACTAGATGTCACACTAAAGCATCAGCGTCTCAAACCAAAATAAATAGCTTCTTATTCAACCATGCCCTTCCCTTCAGCCACACCTCCCTCCTGTTTGTGTAAACATTAGGTAGGTCCATGTTTACAAAGGGCGGGATTAACATGCATGCGCAGCTGGACCGGCTATGAAAACACAGAGCAGAGAACAACACACACTGTGGGCAGGACTTCATTCTCTGTTCAGGATGTTTTTACTCTGATACACCTGTATTATATATTGTTTACTCCTTTATTAATGTTTAAAATGTCATATATAGCACCTTTAAATTATAAACAAGATTATTTTACCACAATATTCAAATTTTTTATGTGTACAGTGCCAGTCAAATGTTTGGACACCTCATTGTTTTTCTTTTTTTCTACATAGTAAATTAATACTGAAGTCATCCAGACTATGAAGGAACACATAAGGAATCATGTAGTAAACTTAAAAGTGTTAAACAAACCAAAACAACTGATGTCTCAAACACATTAAGAGGCAATAAATGCAAGTCATGAACTCTCGACAAGACAAAGCTGTTAACTGAAAGCCATTCCAGGTGACTACCTCATAAAGCTGACTGAGAAAATGCCAAGAAAGCTGCCATCTAACTAAGAGGTGCCTACTTTGAAGAATCTAAAATATAAAATATTCTGGTTTGTTTAACACTGTTTTGTTTACTAAATAATTTCATATGTATTTATTCATAGTTTAGATGACTTCAGTATTATTCTACAATGCAGAACATTTTTAAATAATGAAAAACCACTGAATATCCAGAAGGTGTGTCCAAACTTTTGAATGGTACTGTATATAGGTAGGTTTACAGGTACTGGTTTTAGCTCATCAGTTGTTGCACAATTTTACAGTCATCATCTACACTACTTCCAACCAGAGATTATTATAATAGTGTCTTATTCTTAGCAATTATAGCAACATAGTAGCAGTGTTAAGATAGTTCCATAAAATGAGCTCCATGTCATGGGTTTGAGCTACTCAGTATGTCCCAGAAAAAGTAATTTCATTACTTGCAAAAATGTGAGCTAAAAGGACAGGCATATTTGTTGTAAGTCTCTCAAAATTTGACTACATGTGATTTAGATGCTGGTGCTCAATAGAACAGTTCGAATGTCTGTTCATGTGTTATAGAGGCTCTCTCTTCATCATCACAGGTTTTTATCCATCAGCTCCTCAGTTATTCAGAGATTTTACGGCAGTGGAAAGTTCTTTTTCTTCCTGATATGGTGCTGTGCTGCTCTTATTCACAATTGAAGTCATGCAGTAATCTGTTGCAGGCCGTACACACGTACAGATTATGCATGAAAGATACCACATTTAATTGCAGATAGATAATATTGTTATTACAAGAGTCAACTGCAGTGCTTTATATTGTCACATGAAAAAGTAATCAAATCGCACATTACTTTCTACCACGGTACCCCAGCACTGCATGTTAGAAGCATGCTAGTGGGTGTTGCACTAGTACAAAATGCTATTCTGAGCCCAGTCGTGACAGTGAAGCATCTGAAAACTCCAGCAATGCTGTTGCGCCTTAATATACACTTGTGTTCCACTACCTGCTGTACTGCGAATGGCCCAACACCTTAAAAAATATCTGCACAGTGATGGTCCAGTTGTGGTACCTTTTCACTGATGGTTGGGGTAGAGAGTAGATGATTTGTGCACATAACCAGATGGACTACAATCAGTAACTGCACTCTTAGAAAACGTAAGGCATCAGTGGGGCACACCTTTATCTCTTCAGTAAATTTATAATTGTACCAATTGTTTTAATTGTATAAACTATTTTTAAAGATTTGCACAGAACGTATTTTTCAGTTTTAAAAAATTAATTCTACACCTTTTAAGCATAACGTTTACTTCTGAGATAGTGACTGTAGTGTACCATTAAGATACACAACTGGATCTTAAGAACTATATTGTATTTTCAATGGTACAACCTTGGGAGATAAAAAATGTACCCAATCAGTATACATTTACACAACAAAAATTTAAATTGTTTTTTAAATTTAAGTTTTTTTTGTTCATACTTTAGTTAAAAAAAGGCAAGCTTTTTATATTCATTACACATAAAGTGAAACATTTCAAGTCTTTCTTTATTTTAATGTTGATCAGTATGGCTTATAGCTCATGAGTTGTCTGGCCAATCAAACAGTAATATCATGGTCAGCAAACTGGAAGCTGTTTTGAGAGCAGGTGCTAAGTCCAGCTGGAAAAAGAAATCAGCTTCTCCATAAATCCTTTCAGCAGATGGAAGCATGAAGTGCTCTAAAATCTCCAAGTTACACTGTGTTGACTTTGGACTTGATCAAACACAGTAGACCAACACCAGATGACATGGCATCCCAAACCATCACAGACTGCAGAAACTTCACACTGGACTTCAGACACCTTAGATTGTGTACCACTCCACTCTTCCTCCAGACTCTACAACCTTGATTTCCAAATGAAATGCAAAATTGACTTTCATCTGAAAAAAGAACGTTGGACCACTGAACAACAGTCCAGTTCTTTTTCTCCTTAGTCCAGGTCACGTTTCTGATTTTTTGTATGTGGAGGTGACAGTTGTAGCCTGAGAGTTAATATTATTTACTAATGCTAATACTAATGCTCAAAAATTATATCATAAAAAACTTCATTGTTATTCATAATATAGTTCATGATAGAATGTCATATTTTGTATTCATTGCATGTAATGTGACATTTCAAGCATGTTGCACTACTTCTGCTCAGTATGTCTTTTATGAATTACTATTTTTTGATGTTGACTGTATGTTAAGTCAACTGTGTTCTGATGTTGATGTGTATGTGAAAAGTAGGAATACATAATGAAAATGTAGACATATGGTCTCAGTGTAATTGAAGCCTGTTGCTAAAGTAGACACATGTACAAAAAGTTCACAACTAGATTATTACTGGTCTAGCAAGCGGTGGTCTTTTGGGTCACTGGTCAAACTTTTAAAGCTTCTCCACTGATCCAAGCTGATCCAGTCTAACCCACTGCAGCTCCCTTTGTCAGGCTGTTTACATCAGAACCGAACCAACACTGGACCTGAGAGATCAATTTAAGGAGGCGGGTGTGTGAGCTCCAATGAGAGCGAGGCTCTGGGGAGGCCAGGGATTCACATTAATCACAGACACTGAGACACACACAAGAAGAGAGGGCTAAGGGCTCCAGGCCTTAAGTGGATGCTGTGGGCTGTCAGGAAGCATGGTGGTCTCAATGTAGCTGACCACTGCAAAGGTCAAGTGGCAGGAAGCTGGAAGACATGCTGCATAGATAGCCATTCTCCTGCTGAATGGAAGAGTTAGGAACATGGCATGCAGCATAGTCTATACATGGGCACTGTATTTGCATATTCATTCAGTCATTACCTTTAGCCATTCGAGTAGTTTTGTTGTCCCGCAGAGTTAATGTGTCCTCTCGTGACACACCTGATTAGATGAAGAACATGCATTTAGGGAAAAAATACAGTTTAATTAGTAATAGCATTACCAGAAAAGTAAGGTTTTACCTTCAGTAGAACATTTTCTAACTTAACTGGAAAGTATGATACAATCTTACGTAACTGATGGAGAAAGAGTAAGAGCAAGGAACCCAAAGGTCTTTTAAGGCAGTAGTATAATCAGCATGGTCCTGACAGATTCTCTGTTTCTGCACAGTTACTAATAAAAGACTTGGGCAAGCTTAAGGGGAATGTTGAGCTGAACTATACAGATTTGTCATTTAAAAGAAGAACTGTGTTTCTGATCTAAGCAGAAATTACCATTTATACCTGTGGCACAAGTGCTGACGCATACACTCAGCAAGAGACTTGGTGCACACAGCTAATGTTGTTATTGAAGTGCTTGTTCTTGGAATGGTTCTGTATGTATATATTACTTCATCTCCACATACTCACTGCAACTGTATTTCCCCTATGGGTGCCACATTTTTGCCTCGATGCGATGGTGTTTATTACACATAGGGGAAAAACTGTGAGGATCATATAGCAGGCTATTGCACAGGCCCACAGGCAAAATTAACTTCAGCTGCAATCTGAGACCCCAGTAATATCATATCATAAGATATAATAAATTATAAACAGTAAGATATATGATTTTAAGGCAATACACAGTCCTCTTAAACTATTTTACTGATCTTCTTTCTATTCATCAAAAGAATTAACCTCTTAAGTCACCACACATGTAAAAATGTTTCCAGACCTTCAGAGTAATCACAAGAATGTAAACTTCACTGCACTTAACAATAGCTGTGCTGACATTCTGATAAAGCTACGTATATGAGTATTTTCATTGTTTCCTGTTTTCAGAATAAATAGGCTCTGTGGAAACATGATAGCACAATGGTTATCAACCATTTGTACAGCTCTAAAGTGCCCTTTATTTACCCTTTAGAGCAGAGGTGGCCACTCCTGGTCCTGAAGATCTCCCATTCTGCAGAGTTTAGCTCCAACCGTAATCCTAAACACCTGATCCAGGTAATGCAGACCTTCAGAGTCATCTGAATATGAGAGCCAGGTGTGCTGCATCTGAACTCTGCAGGGTGGGAGATCTCCCGGGCCAGAATTGGGCAACCCTGCTCTAGAGTTTACTGTTTTGGAGAGAACAGTGTTGCAGATATTTTATTTCCAGGGAGCCTCAGGGTACATAGTTCACATATTTTCTGTGAGTAAATATAGTGCAGATCTAAAGAAAAGGCAATGTTGATGCCAGGAGGTCTTAGTCTGTAAAAGTAAACTAAACTAACAGCAAGAAATGTAAACTAATTTCATTTTACAACAGAGTTTCTTTTGAATACTGTGATCTTTCTTTTTAAGTCACAGAAACAAACCACAGAGAAAATAATGTCACGTTTCACTATAGTCAGGTGCCTCTCTGCCTGAACTTGTGGTCTTGGGTCGAATAATCTTAGTTCCTGTGTGGGTGGGGTGGAGAAGCTGATGGAAATACCCAACCCTGAGCTCAAATCCCCACTGGCCTTGTATGTGCTGCGGCAGCCTTATCATCCAGCCTGCACTCGGACATAATGGGGTGAGGAGCCTTGGGAGGAGGGGCACGAAACTAATGAGCTCCCTTCTCCCCCCTGCCCACAGTGACCCTGGGTAATGTAGGCTCAGATAGACTTTTTTTGTTTGTGAGCGTGAGAGAATACCTACAGTGAGGACCTATTATAACCACAGCAGGGGAGGTCACATGCATGTGCCGGAAGCTTCTATTAATGCAAAACACTTGCCATCAGCACTCACTGCTGCTCAGTGGAGGATGGCTGGCCCTCATGCAGCGACTATTGTGCCTGTAGAGTAGCTAGCATACGTAGTGTCACAGAAAACTCATTTCATTCTTCAATACATTTCTGTCCAGTTTTGTGTACAGGGAAGGGATGGATGTTGTAGGTTTAAGGTAAAATGGTAACAGATTGCTTTGAATTTGTAATAGAATTTCTGCCCTGCAGAATTAAGAGCTAAGAGATGGATGCTTACCCAGGTCATTCAGATTGCAATACGCTCTCCATTCTGAACTGTTCCTGTCTGCTTTCTGAGAGAAAACCAATAGAAAAAAAACTGATTAATTAATTTCAATGTTTGATTTATAATATTGTGAGTAATGTGTGGAGAGTGTGTGTGTGAGTATGTGTGATTGCCTTCAGAGTAAGTGTGCCATCCAGGTTGTTGGTGTTGGAGGACGGCACTGTGCACTGGGCCACAGTGTGGTAGCTGGGGTTGGAGAAGCACTGGCCACTGCTGCTGCTCTGAGATGTATCTGATAGAGAGAGAAAATACAGCACTTAAGCACTGTGTTTTCAGTTTATTATACACTTATTATACACCACCTGTATCTACTCATTGGCAATTTTGTCAGAAATGACATACTGATGTACTTTGGTTTACTGACTAATCCATCTGATGCTACACCCTGTATTCTATCAATCAATGGGGAGGGACCTCCCTAGGATCACAATACAGTTGACTAGATTTTGTTTGGTTGATCATTCTCAGAACAGTGACACCAATATGATAATGGAATGTTAGTGGGTGTTGCACTGGTGTATCAGATGGCCTACAGTCAGCAACTGTATACCTACAGAATATAGTGTATATTGTATACCTACTTACCTATATAGTACATGTGCTTGATATAATGACTATTGAGTGTAGTTATAGTGTAGCTGTATCTAATAACTATAATCTAGTATCTGTAAATGTAATCTAGTAACTCTATAGTCTACACATCTGAACAGTCTTGCTTTGTCATTGCCCTGTCTTTGAGGATAATATGCTACTCTAGCACAACTCAAAATCCAGTTTTGCAAAGACTGAGTTGTGATGCATAGTGCAACACACTTGGTGCCACATGGACAAAAAGAAGGCCTAGATATCATTTGCACAGAGTAGAATTCCACAGGCTGCGTTAATGAAACTTCATGCAACATTCACAGCAGTGCAGTGCAAGAATCTTCAACCAAGCTAATGATCAAAGCAGGTAAGGCGAGGCATGTGGGGACCTGTGGATGCATTTTGATGAGTAGCACATTCTTGTACTGTTGTTGCAGTGGGACATTTTACCAGAGAGTGAGTAGTCGGTGTTGGTGATGCGCAGGGCCGGTGTGTAGGACACACTAGGCATGTCCTGACCCTTGTCCCGCTGCCGCTGCCTGTACCACACGAACAAGCTGAGCATGGCCATGATGATGAGTAGGAGGAAGATGATGCCCATGACGGCACCGGCTGACTGGCGCTCTGAGCTTAGGGCTGGGCTGATCTTGGTGTAGGGATTTAGCTCCTCCATCATTAAGGCCGCTGATAAACACACACACACACACACACACACACACACACACACACACACACACACACACACAAATGTATGGAAACTGTTTAACAATGTATCTACAGCTTATTAACTACCAGTTGCAGTTCATTAGGCACACCTACCTAATTTTATGAGGTACACATACAGTCTCAGGTAACAGGGAAATTTTTTACTAATATGATGTAAACATTCTCTAAATGCTAGGACCAAATGTTCTAAATGTAACACTCAAAGTGTTCTTAAAAATATTTTACTTGTGATGTGATATGAATGTCATTTTAACATGGTTGATATGTACAGTGGTACCTGAAAGTACTTGATCATTTATTTATTGAGAAAAGTAGTCTAATAAAATTAATACAAAATGAAATGCAATAAAATGCAAATTAATTATTTAAATAATAAAAAAATATTTATATATTTTTAAAAAAGTTTTTAAAAATGTGATTTTCTGGATTTATTTATATTTTTTAGATTCTGTCTCTCACAGTTGAAGTGTACCTACAATAAAAATTACAGACCTTTACATTCTTTATAGGTGGAAAAACTTGCAAAATCGGCAGTGTATCAAATACTTTTTTCCTTTTTCTTCTAACTTCTAAGCAATTAAACACTGAAAAACAATTGTGTGCATGGCAGGATTGCAAGGAGATTAATACATGACTTACAAATTATTATTAATATTTTATTAATAATTACTAGTTACTATTAATACTATACTAATAATAAATATTAATCATTATTAGTAATAATAAAATAACATTAATATTAATATTCATTCATCATTAGTAAAATATTAATACATTATTAAATAATAATAAACTGTTAAAAGCATGTGGCATAAAATTATTACCCAATTCTGTGTTTAGACTTGTTAATCAACTTTACTCCAACTAATTATCACAAATTTTACACTTATTTTTGGAATGCATGGTCAACTGACCTCATTTACACAGAATTATACCTAGAATATAGATATATACTATAATATACACAGAATGATAAGACCCATTACTGCTTTCTGATTGTCTGTTTGTGGTGAATTTCGAGCGCAAGAGAAGAAAAAAGAAAACCAGTGAGTGCGTGAATCGCGCTCTCACACTTAAAAAGTGTGCTCATGACTTTTGGCAGTGAACCAGATGGAGTGACGGTGGGGGCGGCGAATCACACGTTAGCAACAAATGGGAGAGTCAATCGATGAGCTTTTCGGCACTCTAAAGGGAAATAGGCTTCAGTTTGAGGGGCCTGTTTTCAGCTGGGTCCTAGTGCTTGATCCGTCTCCTTTTAATATAGCGTAACATTGTTTTTGACATGTCTCCCTGTCCCCCACAAATTACATTTGTGGTATTATCATGGTTAGGGCATCATGTTTTGTCAATATTTTTGTCTCATTTGTTTAACTGGGTTCTCTTTTAGGACTTTTGTGACTGATGAAATTTTAGGTCAAATTTATGCAGAAATACAGGGGTGCGTTTCCCAAAACGTTCTTAATGCTAAATACTTCGTAACCTTGTATGTACGAACATTCTTAAATTTACGAGTGTTTCCCGAAAGCCTTCGTAACCCATGTCGTACTTAAACTCGTTCGTAAATCTACGAGTGGTCTGACCCTCTCGTAACTGGCCAAGTTGTTCTTAACTTGAAATTCACATGCAGTTCTGTCTGAAAAACGAAAGAGGGCGCTGATCATCCTTTGACAAACGCAACACTCAGCACACGAATTCATGAACATTTAAATTTTCTTTTGAAAGCGTAATTGCATCACGTAAATTAGAGTCAGCATCCTTAGTTCAATACTGTGCATACATGTACTTATTAAGCTGAAATTATTGTTTTCACGAAATAAAAAACTAAGATTGCTTAAAGTACAATATATTATTTATTAATATACACATATAAATTACATAAATGCAATGGTTTTTTTTTTCCAGTGTAACAGTCGTAGTAGTAAATTAATATATTGTGTCCTTGTTAACCAATCAAATTCACTGATTAATCATGGACACGTAACCAAGAGGATTTGCCTATTTATAGGTAGGCTTGGCATGTGATGGACAGCAACTGCAAGTGAAATGTTTTTATTTTTTTTGCATGTATGTAGTGTAAATACATTTTTGATGTTTGATTTTATAATTATTGTTTACATAACGATATGTTTGTGGCTTAATAATGAAGAAATGTATGTAAATCGGTGGTTCAGTTTTTGACTGGCCAAGCCTATTTGACGCAGACACGAGGGCGGAGTGAACTAAGTGCTACTTAGGGATTTGTTTGTAAGTTTGGAAGATAAGAAAGCTTTTGGGAAAAAGTTGGAAAAATCGCATTCTTAAAGTTACGTCGTTCTTAAAGTTGTTTCTAAATTGCTTTTAGTTCAATCGCTTTCGGGAAACGCACCCCAGAACATTCTAAAGTGTTTACAAACTTTCAAGCACCACTGTACATGCACGTTGTATGGTGTAATTTTAATAACTCATGGCAGTACAGTTAATAAGTAGTCAATGTAAAAGTGTAGGCATATCCAATGAACTGTTAACTTGGAGTATATACAAGAACTTACAAAAAGTGACTGAATGAGAGTGAATGTGCATTGGAGAGCAGGGCACAACTTAATGCTTTTTGGTTTGTGCTGTATAATTATTACAGTTTTTTGAAGTATTTTAATACATTTTATAGAAGCAATCCATACATCTCCATCATTTTCAGGATGTACTGTTTATGAACAATTCAGCTGTATGTTAAGCATCTTCAAACATTACAACTTATGCCAAAAGTGGCATTAATTGTAATAGATTTGCTATTTGTAATAGTCACTAGTTGTAAAAGTCTGATAAATTGTTCCAAGTATAGTTCATTCATTGCATTTCTGCACTGCTTGAGCCAAGCGAGCATTCCCATCACAGTAAAACAGCAAATATCAGTACAATAAAATTTATTCACAAGACATCTACAGTATGGTATGTTTTTGATGAATGTGTAGATAAAATGTTAAAGACTTAATTTTCTGAATTTATATAGGAGACTTATGGATTTATCCCATGGATTTCTCTTGTTAGTATTAACTGCATTAAATTAGCCACACTGTGTAGAGACTTTGTACTTTAGCCTAGCCAGCTCTCACTGTGAGTTATTTACCTGCTTTAAAATGATACATCACAGCTAAGGGTGATTAAAATAATACACACTACTCAGTAATTAAAAACCCACATATATATAAGTAAAAAAAACAGAAATACAGTGGAGAAATACAGTACCAGTCAAAAGTTTGGATACACCTCATTCAGTGTTTTTATGGGTTTTTTTTTTTTGTATTAATTGTAAATTAATACTGAAGTCATCCAGACAGTGAAGGAGCACATAAGGAATCATGTAGTAAATTTAAAAGTGTTAAACAAACTAAAACATGTTTTAGATTTTAGATTCTTCAAAGTAGACACACAACTGATGTCTCAAACACATTAAGAGGCAAGAAAGCAAGAGGTGCCTACTTTAAAGAATGTAAAATATAAACATATTCTGGTTTGTTTAACACTGTTTTGTTTACTAAATAATTACAGATGTATTTCTTTATAGTTTGGATGACTTTAGTATTAATTTATAATCCAGACCATTTTTAAATAATGAAAAACCACTGAAAGCCCAAACTTTAGACTGGTACTGTATATGCCTGAATTCTGTGAAAATTCACAGATGATGTTGCTATGGAAATATGAGATGACCAAAAGCCTATTCTCCTCAGACTTGCTTAACAACATAAAAAACTCTGTGTTCCTTTTTTCCCCTGCATTCGTTTGTGCCCTGCTCTCCCCAATGCACGTCTGTGTGTGAGAGATTACCCTGGTCACAGCGAATCCCTTTATATCCCGGGCTGCAGTAGCAGGTTCCAGTCACATAGTCACAGGTGGCGTTGTTCATACACTCACACAGCTGCTGACAGCCATAGCCAAACGTCCCAGGAGGACACTCTACAGAGACACCAATACATACACACAACACAGAATTTTGTGACTCGATAAATTCTCCAACACATACATACACTGATAAGCACAACGTGGCACTCACTTTGCTCACAGCTGGCTCCAATAAAGCCAGTACGACATGCACACTGGCCAGTCATATGGTCACAGTCTGCTCCATTCTGACAGCGACACACTTCAGCACAATCTCGCCCATAGAAGCCTGAGGGGCAGCCTGTGAAAGACAAAGACGGAGAGAAAAAACAAGAAAACTTACCATTAATGCAGCTTACAGCACAGCAGACTGTGCATACATGGATTAAGTCTAGCCAAAGTCTAATTTGGTCTACATTACAATAACTATGGTGATTCACAGTCAAAAATCCCTTTTTTAGCCTAAGCTTAGGATTAATTAAGGTCTTGGAAATTGAACTACAAAGTTTACTGACTGCATTAACAACTTCAAACACGATCAGCTACATTATCAAAGCCACTGCAACCAGATGGCACAAAACAGTGTAATTATTTACCATCAGTTTAAGAACGTGGGTTAATTACAGCATATTAGAAGAGCAGTCCTTTGCACTGCTTAGACATACCCATATACACACAGTTCACACAGTAAGGACACTAAGCTAATGAGCCCATTGGAGCAAAACATTGCAGCAAACACAAACTGATTTCATCATCCTTTGAGTAAAATGGAGCACACACCACTGCTGATATGAAAAATGAATGAAAACACAGTAGAAACAAAAGAGGTTTCATGAAGATTATATAAATGATTGATTTAATGACCGTTGGTGTCCGATTACTGAGCAATGAAAGGCTGCATTTAAGACATATTTTTGTGCCATCTGGGCATCGTTGGAACATTTTTTTGTGGTATGAAAAAGGTGAGATCATAATGAAATGTGTGATTCATATGTAAAACATCTCAGCTCTGATCTTATGAGAATTATATACAACAATCCTAATTTACTTCTTTTTTTGTTTGTAACTTCTAGTGTGGTTCCAGCAGAATGACAGCAGGTGTCACTGTTTGACTGTGAAGATTGGGAAATGTAATGCTGTTTGTTATTGTGAACTTGTATGTGTGTGTGTGTGTGTGTGTGTGAGAGAGAGAGAGAGGGAGAGAGAGGGAGAGAGAGACTTACGCTGTGTGCAGTAGAGGCCAGTCCAGCCGGGACTGCACCTGCACTCTCCATCGTAGGGACTACACTGGGCTCCGTTGTGACAGTTACATGAGTTCAGGCAGTCAGGGCCCCACTGCCCTATAGGACACGCTGCAGATGCCAGAGAGACACTGTGAAATGAAGGCTCTCACACACACAAATGCAAGTACATATACTGATAAACCTTATACAATACAAATACAGGACAGACCAGAATGTAAAACAGAGCAACTGTTTGAATGTTTGTAAAACACAGAATACCTTTGTTTCCCCCTTTTTAGAATGCAGCCCTGACTCTGCCTATGCTGGACGTAAATCATAACAAAAGCAGAATCGCAAGTGAAACTGATTTAAACTTAATGTGATATGTGCTGCAAGCCAAGAAAAATATCAACATTATTTTTAAAAAAATCACATTCTGCCCTCGGCTTTCACTGCAAAGAATGAAACTGTCACTGTAAGAAATATTCTTCACGTGTGCATCTTCTCACCTCTGCATAAATAAAGGGTTAGCCACTGCCTCCAATAGTGGACTATAAATTCTGCAAGGCATTGTGGCTCTCGCCTCAGATTCATATCTCTACTTTGGAGCGGTGTAAATCATTTAAAGTGTGTTCAGAAGTAATTTATGGAGGAAACGGTTGGTTTCCATCACTGATGCTTGTGGGTCATTCTGGAAAGAAATATGGCCATGATGATGATTTACGTGTTGGTGTGACATGAAGTAGACATGAGTGGGAGAGGATAAAGAAATTGAGAATGAGAGAAAGGGAACAAGAACAAAAAAAAAAAAACAGTGAGAGTGAGAGAAAGGCAGAAGAGACAGAGGTAGAAGGGAGAGGCCTGATAAAGAAAAAAAAAAGAAAAAAACAACAGGAGGAGGAAGAGAAGGAGAGTACTGTCAGAAATTCAGAATAGTTAATTTATTCATACCCTGTGAACAGTCATCTCCAATCCAGCCAGGGAAGCACTGGCAGGAGCCATCGATGGGGTTGCAAGTGCCATTGTTGGTGCAGAAACACACCTCAGCACAGGCCTTCCCATACCTGCCACTGGGACACACTGCAAACAGACATATTTTAAATTTTTTAGTTTCAGATATAATAGTTGGGTAATATCTGAGGAATTATCCAAATATTTAGTTAACCTGAAATAACCTAAAACCCATGCTGTTTTGTAATTTTATGAAAACCAGAACATTTACACATATTCAGCCTACAGGAGTTTAGCTCCACCCATTCGTGCTGGAAGGTTTAAGGAACAGGATTGCTTTTTGAACGTGAAACAAAAAGGCAGCCAATCACAACAGATATAATTTACATATACCTTTGATAGACACTGTGTTTAACTCTAAGAGCTAAAGAGAGGTTGCAGAATGTAATGCTTTACAACAGTGCATAATATATAGCATCCTGGCACTCCCATGAAACTCAGCTGCAGTAGTTGCAAGCGTCTCAACAAACAAATGCCATGAAAAAAACCTACCAAAACACTGGTCATGTATCACGTGATCATGCCAAACAACATAATTTCAGATGATTGATTTCATAGGATCAGTGGACAAGAAAATAAGCCAAGATGATTTATTGAACAACTAAAAGATGATCCTCCTTCTTGACTTTATTCAAGGTCGGTAGCTTTTCATTTTGTCACTTAACAGAGCCATGACAGGAAAACAAAAACGAGTTTTAAAGCCAGTGTTTCTGTAACCAGCTAGCTTAACTAACATTTACCAGTTAATGGTAGGAAGGAAGGAACAGCTAATGGTAACAGCTGTTTAAATGACTGATTGTGCCTTTGTTAGCCTGTGGTTATGATTGTGATTATTCATGTTTCTTCTCTTTCTGACTCTGATGATAAAATTGACATTTGACTTTGTAAAAAAAGAATGAATGAGCATGTGTCCAAATACTTGTCTATATAGTATATCTGCAGCTATAAACTGGTTGTTTGGATGAATCAAAGCATTCAAATATCAAACTAACATATAATTGGTCAAAAATAATGCAGATGTCACATCAAGGGTTTCCTGTTTTGTTTTCAAAATAATGCTGCTCTATTGCAATACACCAGTCAGCCACAACATTAAAACTACTATAAAATTATCTTGTTAATAGTTACACTTGTCAAAGGTTGGTATATACTAGACAGTAAGTGAAGCCAGTTATAAGGATGAAGTACAGTACCAGTCAAACATTTGGACACTTGGAAATTTGGTTTTTCATTATTTAAAAATGGTCTACATTGTAGATTAATACTAAAATCATCCAAACTATGAATAAATACATATATAATTATTTAGTAAACAAAACAGTGTTAAACAAACCAGAATATGTTTATATTTTACATTCTTTAAAGTAGGCACCTCTTACTTAGATGCAGCTTTCTTGGCATTTTCTCAGTCAGCTTTATGAGGTAGTCACCTGGAATGGCTTTCAGTTAACAGCTGTGTCTTGTCAAGAGTTCATGACTTGCATTTCTTGCCTCTTAATGTGTTTGAGACATCAGTTGTGTGTCTACTTTGAAGAATCTAAAATCTAAAACATGTTTTAGTTTGTTTAACACTTTTAAATTTACTACATGATTCATTATGTGTTCATTCATAGTCTGGATGACTTCAGAATTAATTTACAATGTAGGAATAAATAAATAAATAAACACATTGAATGAGAAGATGTGTCCAAACCTTTGACTGGTATTGTAAGTGTAAAAATCTAAATGACTGACAAGGGCCAAATTGTGATGCTAGAAAACTGGGTCAGAGTGTCTTCAAAATGTTAGGTCTTGTGGGGTGTTCTCATTATGCAGTGTGCTTACCTGGGGAAGAGATGACACCAGCATACATTATGGGAAGAAGGCAAGCCAGTGGAGGCAGTGTGATGCTCTGGGCAATGTTCTGCTAGAATGCCAGAATTCTTAGTTTCATGTGGATGTTACTTTGAAACATACCACCTACATAAACACCCTTTATAACTGCAGTACACTAATCACAGTGGCCTCTTTCAGCAGGATAATGTGTCCTGCCAGACTACATTTTTTTTCAGAAATGGAATATAACAGAGTTCAAGGTGAGGACATACACTTCTGATCAAAATCTTAAGACCAGTTAAAAAATTGCAAGAATTTGCATTTTGCACTATTGGATCTTAAGAAGGTTCTAAGTAGAGCTTCACAATGCTAAAAGAAGAAATCGGCACAAGAGACAAAAAGTTTTAAGCAGCCAATTTGTTGATATTTTCACTTAAACATGATTTTTTTCAGCTGATCAAAAGTTTAAGACCATAGCCTTTAAAAGCCAAAATCTGCACAAAAATTTGGATTCCATGTCATTTTCTGTCAAGTATTTACACTGTCAAGACATCCTGATGGCAAAAAAAAGCTCACTGACTTTGAACGAGGTAGGACTGTTGAGCTGCATAAGCAAGCCCTCTCACAACGTGCCATCGCTGCTGAGATTGGACGCAATAAGACAGGCTTTTGCATTTTTAAATGATCCTTAGTGTTAGGGAAGAAAAAAGTCGAGTGGTAGACCCAAAAAAATTTCACCAGCGCTGAGCCGCAGGATCCGATTGGCTGTCCATCAAGACACGGGACGATCCTCTACCCAAATTAAGGCCATTACTGGTGCTGACTGCAGCTCAATAAACATCAGATGGCATCTGCGAGGGAAGGGCTTCAGAAACAAAAAACATCTTCAAAGGCCACGTCTTCTTCAACTCCACAAAATTGCCCGTTTGGACTTTGCAAGGGAGCACCAAACATGGGACACTGAAAGGTGGAAGAAAGTTGTATTCTCTGATGAGAAAAAATTTTACTTTGATGGTCCTGATGGCTTCCAACGTTACTGGCATGACAAGGAGATCCCACCTGAGATGTTTTCTACACGGCACAGTGGGGGGGGGGGGGGGGGCGGC